>CATORF010000690.1:0-103306 GCA_951804975.1 Anthophora plumipes
CGATATCTTCGGTATCGTCGGGTTTCCAGCTGAGATATGCATGTTCAGTGATAATCTTCATGATTCTGCTGTTACAAGTGTGCAGAATCACCGAAATCGCTGTTTTCGCGCTATTGAATGCGAAAAACACGTTTTCTGGTGTTTTCAGCACGCCACAGAGCGTTTGACATGCGGAAACTGCGATATCTTCGGTATCGTTGGGTTTCCAGCTGAGATATGCATTTTCAGTGATAATCTTCATGATTCTCCTGTTACAAGTGTGCAGAATCACCGAAATCGCTATTTTCGTGCTATTGAATGCGAAAAACACGTTTTCTGGTGTTTTCAGCACGCCACAGAGCGTTTGACATGCGGAAACTGCGATATCTTCGGTATCGTTGGGTTTCCAGCTGAGATATGCATTTTCAGTGATAATCTTCATGATTCTGCTGTTACAAGTGTGCAGAATCACCGAAATCGCTGTTTTCGTGCTATTGAATGCGAAAAACACGTTTTCTGGTGTTTTCAGCACGCCACAGAGCGTTTGACATGCGGAAACTGCGATATCTTCGGTATCGTTGGTTTCCAGCTGAGATATGCATTTTCAGTGATAATCTTCATGATTATCCTGTTACAAGTGTGCAGAATCACCGAAATCGCTGTTTTCGTGCTATTGAATGCGAAAAACACGTTTTCTGGTGTTTTCAGCACGCCACAGAGCGTTTGACATGCGGAAACTGCGATATCTTCGGTATCGTTGGGTTTCCAGTTGAGATATGCATTTTCAGTGATAATCTTCATGATTCTCCTGTTACAAGTGTGCAGAATCACCGAAATCGCTGTTTTCGTGCTATTGAATGCGAAAAACACGTTTTCTGGTGGTTTCAGCACGCCACAAAGCGTTTGACATGCGGAAACTGCGATATCTTCGGTATCGTCGGGTTTCCAGCTGAGATATGCATGTTCAGTGATAATCTTCATGATTCTGCTGTTACAAGTGTGCAGAATCACCGAAATCGCTGTTTTCGCGCTATTGAATGCGAAAAACACGTTTTCTGGTGTTTTCAGCACGCCACAGAGCGTTTGACATGCGGAAACTGCGATATCTTCGGTATCGTTGGGTTTCCAGCTGAGATATGCATTTTCAGTGATAATCTTCATGATTCTCCTGTTACAAGTGTGCAGAATCACCGAAATCGCTATTTTCGTGCTATTGGATGCGAAAAACACGTTTTCTGGTGTTTTCAGCACTCCGCAGTGCGTTGTATATGCGGACACTGCGATATCTTCGGTATCGTTGTTGTTTCCAGCTGAGATATGCATTTTCTACGATAATCTTCGAGTTTCTTCTGGGACAAGTGTGCAGAATCACAGAAATCGCTGTTTTCGTGCTATTGAATGCGAAAAACTCGTTTTCTGGTGTTTTCAGCACTCCACAGTGCGTTTGATAAGCGGAAACAGCCATATCTTCGGTATCGTTGTTGTTTCCAGCTGAGATATGCATTGTCAGTGATAATCTTCATGATTCTGCTGTTACCAGTGTGCAGAATCACCGAAATCGCTGTTTTCGTGCTATTGAATGCGAAAAACACGTTTTCTGGTGTTTTCAGCATTCCACAGTGCGTTTGATATTCAATAGCACGAAAATAGCGATTTCGGTGATTCTGCACACTTGTAACAGCAGAATCATGAAGATTATCACCGAAATTGCATATCTCAGCTGGAAACAACAACGATACCGAAGATATGGCAGTTTCCGCATATCAAACGCACTGTGGAGTGCTGAAAACACCAGAAAACGTGTTTTTCGCATTCAATAGCACGAAAACAGCGATTTCGGTTATTCTGCACACTTGTCACAGAAGAAAGTCGATGATTATCGTAGAAAATGCATATCTCAGCTGGAAACAACAACGATACCAAAGATATCGCAGTTTCCGCATATCAAACGCACTGTGGAGTGCTGAAAACACCAGAAAACGTGTTTTTCGCATTCAATAGCACGAAAACAGCGATTTCGGTGATTCTGCACACTTGTAACAGCAGAATCATGAAGATTATCACTGAAAATGCATATCTCAGCTGCAAACCCAACGATACCGAAGATATCGCAGTTTCCGCTTGTCAAACGCTCTGTGGCGTGCTGAAAACACCAGAAAACGTGTTTTTCGCATTCAATAGCACGAAAACAGCGATTTCGGTGATTCTGAACATTTGTAACAGCAGAATCATGAAAATTATCACTGAAAATGCATATCTCAGCTGGAAACATGAACGATACCGAAGATATGGCAGTTTCCGCATATCAAACGCACTGTGGAGTGCTCAAAACACCAGAAAACCTGTTTTTCGCATTCAATAGCACAAAAACAGCGATTTCGGAGATTCTGCACACTTGTAACAGCAGAATCATGAAGATTATCACTGAAAATGCATATCTCAGCTGGAAACAACAACGATACCGAAGATATCGCAGTTTCCGCTTGTCAAACGCTCTGTGGCGTGCTGAAAACACCAGAAAAAGTGTTTTTGGCATTCAAAAGCACGAAAACAGCGATTTCGGTGATTCTGCACACTTGTCACAGAAGAAACTCGAAGATTATCGTAGAAAATGCATATCTCAGCTGGAAACAACAACGATACCGAAGATATCGCAGTTTCCGCATATCAAACGCACTGTGGAGTGCTGAAAACACCAGAAAACGTGTTTTTCGCATCCAATAGCACGAAAACAGCGATTTCGGTGATTCTGCACACTTGTAACAGCAGAATCATGAAGATTATCACTGATAATGCATATCTCAGCTGGAAACAACAACGATACCGAAGATATCGCAGTTTCCGCATGTCAAACGCTCTGTGGTGTGCTGAAAACAACAGAAGACGTGTTTTTCGCATTCAATAGCACGAAAACAGCGATTTCGGGGATTCTGCACACTTGTAACAGCAGAATCATGAAGATTATCACTGATAATGCATATCTCAGCTGGAAACAACAACGATACCGAAGATATGGCAGTTTCCGCATATCAAACGCACTGTGGAGTGCTGAAAACACCAGAAAACGTGTTTTTCGCATCCAATAGCACGAAAACAGCGATTTCGGTGATTCTGCACACTTGTAACAGCAGAATCATGAAGATTATCACTGATAATGCATATCTCAGCTGGAAACAACAACGATACCGAAGATATGGCAGTTTCCGCATATCAAACGCACTGTGGAGTGCTGAAAACACCAGAAAACGTGTTTTTCGCATTCAATAGCACGAAAACAGCGGTTTCGGTGATTCTGCACACTTATAACAGCAGAATCATGAAGATTATCACTGATAATGCATAGCTGAGCTGGAAACAACAACGATACCGAAGATATGGCAGTTTCCGCATATCAAACGCACTGTGGAGTGCTGAAAACACCAGAAAACGTGTTTTTCGCATTCAAAAGCACGAAACAGCGATTTCGGTGATTCTGCACACTTGTAACAGCAGAATCATGAAGATTATCACTGATAATGCATAGCTGAGCTGGAAACAACAACGATACCGAAGATATGGCAGTTTCCGCATATCAAACGCACTGTGGAGTGCTGAAAACACCAGAAAACGTGATTTTCGCATTCAAAAGCACGAAAACAGCGATTTCGGTGTTTCTGCACACATGTAACAGCAGAATCGTGAAGATTATCACTGAAAATGCATATCTCAGCTGGAAACCCAACGATACCGAACATATCGCAGTTTCCGCATGTCAAACGCTCTGTGGTGTGCTGAAAACACCAGATAACGTGTTTCTCGTATTAAATAGCTCGAAAAGTGCGATCACGATGATTCTGCATACTTCGGACAGAAGTCTCACCAAGATTATCGCAGAAAATGCATATCTCAGCTTGAAACCCGACGAAAACCAAAATATCGCCGGTTCTGCATATCCGACGCACTGTGGAGTGGTGAAAACTCCAGATAACGTGTTTCTCGCACTAACTAGCTCGAAAAGAGCGATCTCGATGATTCTGCATACTTCTAACAGAAGTCTCACCAAGATTATCGCAGAAAATGCATATCTCTGCTTGAAACCCCACGCAAACCAAGATATCTCCTGTTCTGCATATCCAAAGAACTGTGGAGTGGTGAAAACCACAGAAAACGTGTTTCTCGCATTAAATATCTCGAAACGAGCGATCTCGATGATTCTGCATACTTCGGACAGAAGTCTCCACAAGATTATCGCAGAAAATGCATATCTCAGCTTGAAAAACTACGAAAACCAAGATGTCGCCGGTTCTGCATAACAAACGCACTGTGGAGTGGTGAAAACACCAGAAAATGTGTTTCTCATATTAAGTAGCTCGAAAAGAGCGTTCTCGAAGATCCTGCATACTTCTGACAGAAGTCTCACCAAGATTATCGTAGAAAATGCATATCTCAGCTTGAAACCCGACGAAAACCGAGTTATCTCCGGTTCGGCACATCAAACGTACCGTGGAGTGGAGAAAACGCCAGAAAACGTGTTTCTCGCATTAAATAGCTCGAAAAGAGCGCTCTCGATGTTTCTGCATACTTCGGACAGAAGTCTCACCAAGATTATCGTAAAAAATGCATATCTCAGCTTGAAACCCCACGAAAACCAAGATATCGCTGGTACTGCATATCAAATGCACTGTGGAGTGGTGAAAACACCAGATAACGTGTTTCTCGCATCAAGTAGCTCGAAACGAGCGATCTCGATGATTCTGCATACTTCGGACAGAAGTCTCAACAAGATTATCGCCGAAAATGCATATCTCAGCTTGAAACCCCACGAAAACCAAGATATCTACTGTTCCTGCATATCAAACGAACTGCGGAGTGGTGAAAACACCAGATAACGTGTTTCTCGCACTGACTAGCTCGAAAAGAGCGATTTCGATGATTCAGCATACTTCGGACAGAAGTCTCACCAAGATTATCGCAGAAAATGCATATCTCAGCTTGAAAACCGACCGAAACCAAGATATCTCCGGTTCTGCATGTCAAACGTACTGTGGAGTGATGAAAACACCAGAAAACGTGTTTCTCGCATTAACTAGCTCGAAAAGAGCGTTCTCGAAGATTCTGCATACTTCTCATTGATGAAACACCAAGATTATCGCAGAAAATGCATATTTCAGCTGGAAACCCCACGAAAACCAAGTTATCGGCGGCTCTACATATCAAACGTACCGTGGAGTGGAGAAAACCCCAGAAAACGTGTTTCTCGCATTAAATAGCTCGAAAAGAGCGCTCTCGATGTTTCTGCATACTTCGGACAGAAGTCTCACCATGATTATCGTAGAAAACGCATATCTCAGCTTGAAATCCGACGAAAACCAAAATATCTCTGGTTCTGCATATCCAACGCACTGTGGAGTGGTGAAAACACCAGATAACGTGTTTCTCGCATTAAATAGCTCGAAACGAGCGATCTCGATGATTCTGCATACTTCGGACAGAAGTCTCACCAAGATTATCGCAGAAAATGCATATCTCAGCTTGAAAACCGACCGAAACCAAGATATCTCCGGTTCTGCATGTCAAACGTACTGTGGAGTGATGAAAACACCAGAAAACGTGTTTCTCGCATTAACTAGCTCGAAAAGAGCGTTCTCGAAGATTCTGCATACTTCTCATAGATGAAACACCAAGATTGTCGCAGAAAATGCTTATTTCAGCTGGAAACCCCACGAAAAGCATGTTATCGGCGGCTCTACATATCAAACGCACTGTGGAGTGGTCAAAACACCAGATAACGTGTTTCTCGCATTAAATAGCTCGAAAAGAGCGATATCGATGATTCTGCATACTTTGGACAGAAGTCTCACAAATATTATCGCAGAAAATGCATATCTCAGCTTGAAACCTCACGAAAATCAAGATGACGCCGGTTCTGCATATCAAACGCACTGTGGAGTGGTGAAAACAACCAGATAACGTGTTTCTCGCATTAAATAGCTCAAAACGAGCGATCTAGGTGATTCTGCATACTTCTGAATGATGTCTCACAAATATTATCGCAGAAAATGCATATCTCAGCTTGAAACCCGACGAAAACCACGATGTCGCCGGTTCTGCATATCAAACGCACTGTGGAGTGGTCAAAACACCAGATAAGGTGTTTCTCGCATTAAATAGCTCGAAAAGAGCGATATCGATGATTCTGCATACTTCTGACTGAAGTCTCACCAATATTATCGCAGAAAATGCGTATCTTAGCTTGAAACCCGACGAAAACCAAGATGGCGCCGGTTCTGCATATTAAACGCACTGTGGGGTGGTGAAAACACCAGAAAACGTGGTACTCGCATTAAATATCTCGAAAAGAGCGATCTAGATGATTGTGCATACTTCTGACAGAAGACTCACCAAGATTATCGCAGAAAGTGCATAATATCTCAGCTTGAAACCTCACGAAAGCCAAGATATCTCCGGTTCTGCACATCAAACGTACTGTGGAGTGGTGAAAACACCAGAAAACGTGTTTCTCGCATTAAGTAGTTCGAAAAGAGCGTTCTCGAAGATTCTGCATACTTCTGACAGAGGTCTCACCAATATTATCGTAGAAAATGCATATCTCAGCTTGAAACTCGACCGAAACCAAGATATCTCCGGTTCTGCATGTCAAACGTACAGTGGAGTGGTGAAAACACCAGAAAACGGGTTTCTCGCATTAAGTAGCTCGAAAAGAGCGTTCTCGAAGATTCTGCATACTTCTGACAGAGGTCTCACCAATATTATCGTAGAAAATGCATATCTCAGCTTGCAACTCGACCGAAACCAAGGTATCTCCGGTTCTGCATGTCAAACGCAGTGTGGAGTGGTCAATACACCAGATAACGTGTTTCTCGCATTAAATAGCTCGAAAAGAGCGATCTCGTTGATTCTGCATACTTCTCATAGATGAAACACCGAGATTATCGAAGAAAATGCATATTTCAGCTGGAAACCCCACGAAAACCAAGTTATCGGCGGCTCTACATATCAAACGCACTGTGGAGTGGTCAAAACACCAGATAACGTGTTTCTCGCATTAAATAGCTCGAAAGGAGCGTTCTCGATGATTCTGCATACTTCTCATAGATGAAACACCAATATTATCGCAGAAAATGCATATTTCAGCTGGAAACCCCACGAAAACCAAGTTATCGGCGGCTCTACATATGAAACGCACTGTGGAGTGGTCAAAACACCAGATAACGTGTTTCTCCCATTAAATAGCTCGAAAAGAGCGATATCGATGATTCTGCATACTTCTGACAGAAGACTCACCAAGATTATCGCAGAAAGTGCATATCGCAGCTGGAAACCCCACGAAAACCAAGTTATCGGCGGCTCTACATATGAAACGCACTGTGGAGTTGTCAAAACACCAGATAACGTGTTTCTCGCATTAAATAGCTCGAAAAGAGCGATATCGATGATTCTGCATACTTCTGACAGAAGACTCACCAAGATTATCGCAGAAAGTGCATATCTCAGCAGGAAACCCCACGAAAACCAAGTTATCGGTGGCTCTACATATCAAACGCACTGTGGAGTGGTCAAAACACCAGATAACGTGTTTCTCGCATTAAATAGCTCGAAAAGAGCGATCTAGATGATTCTGCATACTTCTGACAGAAGACTCACCAAGATTATCGCCGAAAATGCATATCTCAGCTGGAAACACCACGAAAATCAAGTTATCGGCGGCTCTACATATCAAACGCACTGTGGAGTGGTCAAAACACCAGATAACGTGTTTCTCGCATTAAATAGCTCGAAAGGAGCGTTCTCGATGATTCTGCATACTTCTCATAGATGAAACACCAAGATTATCGCAGAAAATGCATATTTCAGCTGGAAAACCCACGAAAACCAAGTTATCGGCGGCTCTACATATCAAACGCACTGTGGAGTGGTCAAAACACCAGACAACTTGTTTTTTCGCGTTAAATAGCTCGAAACGAGCGATCTAGATGATTCTGCATACTTCGGACAGAAGTCTCACCAATATTATCGCAGAAAATGCATATCTCAGCTTAAAACCTCACGAAAATCACGATGACGCCGGATCTGCATATCAAACGCACTGTGGACTGGTGAAAACAACCAGATAACGTGTTTCTCGCATTAAATAGCTCGAAACGAGCGATCTAGATGATTCTGCATACTTCTGACTGAAGTCTCACCAATATTATCGCAGAAAATGCATATCTCAGCTTGAAACCCGACCGTAACCAAGATATCTCCGTTTCTGCATGTCAAGCGTACTGTGGAGTGGTGTATACACCATAAAACGTGTTTCTCGCATTAATTAGCTCGAATAGAGCGATCTGGATGCTTCTGCATACTTCTGACAGAAGACTCACCAAGATTATCGCAGAAAATGCATATTTCAGCTGGAAACCCCACGAAAACCAAGTTATCGGCGGCCCTACATATCAAACGCACTGTGGAGTGGTCAATACACCAGATAACGTGTTTCTCGCATTAAATAGCTCGAAAAGAGCGATATCGATGATACTGCATACTTCGGACAGAAGTCTCACCAATATTATCGCAGAAAATGCATATCTCAGCTTGAAACCTCACGAAAATCAAGATGTCGCCGGTTCTGCATATCAAACGCACTGTGAAGTGGTGAAAACACCAGAAAAGTTGTTTTTTCGCATAAAATAGCTCGAAAAGGGAGTTCTCTATGATTCTGCATACTTCTCATAGATGATACACCAAGATTATCGCACAAAATGCATATTTCATCTGGAATCCCCACGAAAACCAAGTTATCGGCGGCTCTACATATCAAACGCACTGTGGAGTGGTCAAAACACCAGACAACTTGTTTTTTCGCGTTAAATAGCTCGAAACGAGCGATCTAGATGATTCTGCAAACTTCTGACAGAAGTCTCACCAAGATTATCGTAGAAAATGCATATCTCAGCTTGAAACCCGACGAAATCCAAGATGTCGCCGGTTCTGCATATCAAACGCACTGTGGAGTGGTGAAAACACCAGAAAACGTGTTCCTCGCATTAAATACCTCGAAAAGAGCGATCTATATGATTCTGCATACTTCTGGCAGAAGACTCACCAAGCTTATCGCAGAAAATGCATATCTCAGCTGGAAACACCCCGAAAATCAAGATGTCGCCGGTTCAGCATATCAAACGCACTATGGTGTGATGAAAACAACCAGATAACGTGTTTCTCGCATTAAATAGCTCGAAACGAGCGATCTAGATGATTCTGCATACTTCTGACTTAAGTCTCACAAAGATTATCGCAGAAAATGCATGTCTCAGCTGGAAACACCCCGAAAATCAAGATGTCGCCGGTTCTGCATATCAGACGCACTGTGGAGTGGTGAAAACACCAGAAAACGTGTTTCTCGCATTAACTAGCTCGACAAGAGCGTTCTCGATGATTCTGCATACTTCTCATAGATGAAACACCAAGATTATCGCAGAAAATGCATATTTCAGCTGGAAACCCCACGAAAACCAAGTTATCGGCGGCTCTACATATCAAACGCACTGTGGAGTGGTGAAAACACCAGAAAACGTGTTACTCGCATTAAATAGCTCGAAAAGAGCGATCTAGATGATTCTGCATACTTCTGACTGAAGTCTCACCAATATTATCGCAGAAAATGCATATCTCAGCTTGAAACCCGACCGTAACCAAGATATCTCCGTTTCTGCATGTCAAACGTACTGTGGGG
Organism: Anthophora plumipes; assembly: GCA_951804975.1. Taxonomy (NCBI): domain Eukaryota; kingdom Metazoa; phylum Arthropoda; class Insecta; order Hymenoptera; family Apidae; genus Anthophora; species Anthophora plumipes. Next base: position 9,698 of record CATORF010000690.1, read on the forward strand.
TGGTGTATACACCATAAAACGTGTTTCTCGCTTTAATTAGCTCGAAAAGAGCGATCTGGATGCTTCTGCATACTTCTGACAGAAGACTCACCAAGATTATCGCAGAAAACGCATATCTCAGCTGGAAACATCACGAAAATCAAGATATCGCCGGTTCTGCATATCAGACGCACTGTGAAGTGGTGAATACACCAGAAAACGTGTTACTCGCATTAAATAGCTCGAAAAGAGCGATCTGGATGCTTCTGGATACTTCTGACAGAAGACTCACCAAGATTATCGCAGAAAACGCATATCTCAGCTGGAAACATCACGAAAATCAAGATATCGCCGGTTCTGCATATCAGACGCACTGTGGAGTGGTGAAAACACCAGAAAACGTGTTACTCGCATTACATAGCTCGAAAAGAGCGATCTAGATGATTCTGCATACTTCTGACTGAAGTCTCACCAATATTATCGCAGAAAATGCATATCTCAGCTTGAAACCCGACCGTAACCAAGATATCTCCGTTACTGCATGTCAAACGTACTGTGGAGTGGTGTATACACCATAAAACGTGTTTCTCGCATTAATTTGCTCGAAAAGAGCGATCTGGATGCTTCTGCATACTTCTGACAGAAGACTCACCAAGATTATCGCAGAAAACGCATATCTCAGCTGGAAACCTCACGAAAATCAAGATGACGCCGGATCTGCATATCAAACGCACTGTGGAGTGGTGAAAACAACCAGATAACGTGTTTCTCGCATTACATAGCTCGAACAGAGCGATCTGGATGCTTCTGCATACTTCTGACAGAAGACTCACCAAGATTATCGCAGAAAACGCATATCTCAGCTGGAAACATCACGAAAATCAGGATATCGCCGGTTCTGCATTTCAGACGCACTGTGGAGTGGTGAAAACACCAGAAAACGTGTTACTCGCATTAAATAGCTCGAAAAGAGCGATCTAGATGATTCTGCATACTTCTGACAGAAGACTCACCAAGATTATCGCAGAAAGTGCATATCTCCGCTGGAAACCCCACGAAAACCAAGTTATCGGCGGGTCTACATATCAAACGCACTGTGGAGTGGTCAATACACCAGATAACGTGTTTCTCGCATTAAATAGCTCGAAAAGAGCGATATCGATGATACTGCATACTTCGGACAGAAGTCTCACCAATATTATCGCAGAAAATGCATATCTCAGCTTGAAACCTCACGAAAATCAAGATGTCGCCGGTTCTGCATATCAAACGCACTGTGAAGTGGTGAAAACACCAGAAAAGTTGTTTTTTCGCATAAAATAGCTCGAAAAGGGAGTTCTCTATGATTCTGCATACTTCTCATAGATGATACACCAAGATTATCGCACAAAATGCATATTTCATCTGGAATCCCCACGAAAACCAAGTTATCGGCGGCTCTACATATCAAACGCACTGTGGAGTGGTCAAAACACCAGACAACTTGTTTTTTCGCGTTAAATAGCTCGAAACGAGCGATCTAGATGATTCTGCAAACTTCTGACAGAAGTCTCACCAAGATTATCGTAGAAAATGCATATCTCAGCTTGAAACCCGACGAAATCCAAGATGTCGCCGGTTCTGCATATCAAACGCACTGTGGAGTGGTGAAAACACCAGAAAACGTGTTCCTCGCATTAAATACCTCGAAAAGAGCGATCTATATGATTCTGCATACTTCTGGCAGAAGACTCACCAAGCTTATCGCAGAAAATGCATATCTCAGCTGGAAACACCCCGAAAATCAAGATGTCGCCGGTTCAGCATATCAAACGCACTATGGTGTGATGAAAACAACCAGATAACGTGTTTCTCGCATTAAGTAGCTCGAAACGAGCGATCTAGATGATTCTGCATACTTCTGACTTAAGTCTCACCAAGATTATCGCAGAAAATGCATATCTCAGCTGGAAACACCCCGAAAATCAAGATGTCGCCGGTTCTGCATATCAGACGCACTGTGGAGTGGTGAAAACACCAGAAAACGTGTTTCTCGCATTAACTAGCTCGACAAGAGCGTTCTCGATGATTCTGCATACTTCTCATAGATGAAACACCAAGATTATCGCAGAAAATGCATATTTCAGCTGGAAACCCCACGAAAACCAAGTTATCGGCGGCTCTACATATCAAACGCACTGTGGAGTGGTGAAAACACCAGAAAACGTGTTACTCGCATTAAATAGCTCGAAAAGAGCGATCTAGATGATTCTGCATACTTCTGACTGAAGTCTCACCAATATTATCGCAGAAAATGCATATCTCAGCTTGAAACCCGACCGTAACCAAGATATCTCCGTTTCTGCATGTCAAGCGTACTGTGGAGTGGTGTATACACCATAAAACGTGTTTCTCGCATTAATTAGCTCGAATAGAGCGATCTGGATGCTTCTGCATACTTCTGACAGAAGACTCACCAAGATTATCGCAGAAAATGCATATCTCAGCTGGAAACACCCCGAAAATCCAGATGTCGCAGGTTCAGCATATCAAACGCACTATGGTGTGATGCAAACAACCAGATAACGTGTTTCTCGCATTAAATAGCTCGAATCGAGCGATCTAGATGATTCTGCATACTTCTGACTTAAGTCTCACAAAGATTATCGCAGAAAATGCATGTCTCAGCTGGAAACACCCCGAAAATCAAGATGTCGCCGGTTCTGCATATCAGACGCACTGTGGAGTGGTGAAAACACCAGAAAACGTGTTTCTCGCATTAACTAGCTCGACAAGAGCGTTCTCGATGATTCTGCATACTTCTCATAGATGAAACACCAAGATTATCGCAGAAAATGCATATTTCAGCTGGAAACCCCACGAAAACCAAGTTATCGGCGGCTCTACATATCAAACGCACTGTGGAGTGGTGAAAACACCAGAAAACGTGTTACTCGCATTAAATAGCTCGAAAAGAGCGATCTAGATGATTCTGCATACTTCTGACTGAAGTCTCACCAATATTATCGCAGAAAATGCATATCTCAGCTTGAAACCCGACCGTAACCAAGATATCTCCGTTTCTGCATGTCAAACGTACTGTGGAGTGGTGTATACACCATAAAACGTGTTTCTCGCTTTAATTAGCTCGAAAAGAGCGATCTGGATGCTTCTGCATACTTCTGACAGAAGACTCACCAAGATTATCGCAGAAAACGCATATCTCAGCTGGAAACATCACGAAAATCAAGATATCGCCGGTTCTGCATATCAGACGCACTGTGGAGTGGTGAATACAGCAGAAAACGTGTTACTCGCATTAAATAGCTCGAAAAGAGCGATCTGGATGCTTCTGGATACTTCTGACAGAATACTCACCAAGATTATCGCAGAAAACGCATATCTCAGCTGGAAACATCACGAAAATCAAGATATCGCCGGTTCTGCATATCAGACGCACTGTGGAGTGGTGAAAACACCAGAAAACGTGTTACTCGCATTACATAGCTCGAAAAGAGCGATCTAGATGATTCTGCATACTTCTGACTGAAGTCTCACCAATATTATCGCAGAAAATGCATATCTCAGCTTGAAACCCGACTGTAACCAAGATATCTCCGTTACTGCATGTCAAACGTACTGTGGAGTGGTGTATACACCATAAAACGTGTTTCTCGCATTAATTTGCTTGAAAAGAGCGATCTGGATGCTTCTGCATACTTCTGACAGAAGACTCACCAAGATTATCGCAGAAAACGCATATCTCAGCTGGAAACCTCACGAAAATCAAGATGACGCCGGATCTGCATATCAAACGCACTGTGGAGTGGTGAAAACAACCAGATAACGTGTTTCTCGCATTAAATAGCTCGAAAAGAGCGATCTGGATGCTTCTGCATACTTCTGACTGAAGACTCACCAAGATTATCGCAGAAAACGCATATCTCAGCTGGAAACATCACGAAAATCAGGATATCGCCGGTTCTGCATTTCAGACGCACTGTGGAGTGGTGAAAACACCAGAAAACGTGTCACTCGCATTAAATAGCTCGAAAAGAGCGATCTAGATGATTCTGCATACTTCTGACAGAAGACTCACCAAGATTATCGCAGAAAGTGCATATCTCCGCTGGAAACCCCACGAAAACCAAGTTATCGGCGGGTCTACATATCAAACGCACTGTGGAGTGGTCAATACACCAGATAACGTGTTTCTCGCATTAAATAGCTCGAAAAGAGCGATATCGATGATACTGCATACTTCGGACAGAAGTCTCACCAATATTATCGCAGAAAATGCATATCTCAGCTTGAAACCTCACGAAAATAAAGATGTCGCAGGTTCTGCATATCAAACGCACTGTGAAGTGGTGAAAACACCAGAAAAGTTGTTTTTTCGCATAAAATAGCTCGAAAAGGGAGTTCTCTATGATTCTGCATACTTCTCATAGATGATACACCAAGATTATCGCACAAAATGCATATTTCATCTGGAATCCCCACGAAAACCAAGTTATCGGCGGCTCTACATATCAAACGCACTGTGGAGTGGTCAAAACACCAGACAACTTGTTTTTTCGCGTTAAATAGCTCGAAACGAGCGATCTAGATGATTCTGCAAACTTCTGACAGAAGTCTCACCAAGATTATCGTAGAAAATGCATATCTCAGCTTGAAACCCGACGAAATCCAAGATGTCGCCGGTTCTGCATGTCAAACGTACTGTGGAGTGGTGTATACACCATAAAACGTGTTTCTCGCATTAATTAGCTCGAAAAGAGCGATCTGGATGCTTCTGCATACTTCTGACAGAAGACTCACCAAGATTATCGCAGAAAACGCATATCTCAGCTGGAAACATCACGAAAATCAAGATATCGCCGGTTCTGCATATCAGACGCACTGTGGAGTGGTGAAAACACCAGAAAACGTGTTACTCGCATTAAATAGCTCGAAAAGAGCGATCTGGATGCTTCTGGATACTTCTGACAGAAGACTCACCAAGATTATCGCAGAAAACGCATATCTCAGCTGGAAACATCACGAAAATCAAGATATCGCCGGTTCTGCATATCAGACGCACTGTGGAGTGGTGAAAACACCAGAAAACGTGTTACTCGCATTACATAGCTCGAAAAGAGCGATCTAGATGATTCTGCATACTTCTGACTGAAGTCTCACCAATATTATCGCAGAAAATGCATATCTCAGCTTGAAACCCGACCGTAACCAAGATATCTCCGTTTCTGCATGTCAAACGTACTGTGGAGTGGTGTATACACCATAAAACGTGTTTCTCGCATTAATTAGCTCGAAAAGAGCGATCTGGATGCTTCTGCATACTTCTGACAGAAGACTCACCAAGATTATCGCAGAAAACGCATATCTCAGCTGGAAACCTCACGAAAATCAAGATGACGCCGGATCTGCATATCAAACGCACTGTGGAGTGGTGAAAACAACCAGATAACGTGTTTCTGGCATTAAATAGCTCGAAAAGAGCGATCTGGATGCTTCTGGATACTTCTGACAGAAGACTCACCAAGATTATCGCAGAAAACGCATATCTCAGCTGGAAACATCACGAAAATCAAGATATCGCCGGTTCTGCATATCAGACGCACTGTGGAGTGGTGAAAACACCAGAAAACGTGTTACTCGCATTACATAGCTCGAAAAGAGCGATCTAGATGATTCTGCATACTTCTGACTGAAGTCTCACCAATATTATCGCAGAAAATGCATATCTCAGCTTGAAACCCGACCGTAACCAAGATATCTCCGTTTCTGCATGTCAAACGTACTGTGGAGTGGTGTATACACCATAAAACGTGTTTCTCGCATTAATTAGCTCGAAAAGAGCGATCTGGATGCTTCTGCATACTTCTGACAGAAGACTCACCAAGATTATCGCAGAAAACGCATATCTCAGCTGGAAACCTCACGAAAATCAAGATGACGCCGGATCTGCATATCAAACGCACTGTGGAGTGGTGAAAACAACCAGATAACGTGTTTCTCGCATTAAATAGCTCGAAAAGAGCGATCTGGATGCTTCTGGATACTTCTGACAGAAGACTCACCAAGATTATCGCAGAAAACGCATATCTCAGCTGGAAACATCACGAAAATCAAGATATCGCCGGTTCTGCATATCAGACGCACTGTGGAGTGGTGAAAACACCATAAAACGTGTTTCTCGCATTAATTAGCTCGAAAAGAGCGATCTGGATGCTTCTGCATACTTCTGACAGAAGACTCACCAAGATTATCGCAGAAAACGCATATCTCAGCTGAAAACCTCACGAAAATCAAGATGACGCCGGATCTGCATATCAAACGCACTGTGGAGTGGTGAAAACAACCAGATAACGTGTTTCTCGCATTAAATAGCTCGAAAAGAGCGATCTGGATGCTTCTGCATACTTCTGACAGAAGACTCACCAAGATTATCGCAGAAAACGCATATCTCAGCTGGAAACATCACGAAAATCCGAATATCGCCGGTTCTGCATTTCAGACGCACTGTGGAGTGGTGAAAACACCAGAAAACGTGTTACTCGCATTAAATAGCTCGAAAAGGGCGATCTAGATGATTCTGCATACTTCTGACAGAAGACTCACCAAGATTATCGCAGAAAGTGCACATCTCCGCTGGAAACCCCACGAAAACCAAGTTATCGGCGGGTCTACATATCAATCGCACTGTGGAGTGGTCAAAACACCAGATAACGTGTTTCTCGCATTAAATAGCTCGAAAAGAGCGATCTAGATGATTCTGCATACTTCTGACAGAAGACTCACCAAGATTATCGCCGAAAATGCATATCTCAGCTGGAAACACCACGAAAATCAAGTTATCGGCGGCTCTACATATCAAACGAACATTGGAGTGGTCAAAACTCCAGATAACGCGTTTGTCGCATTAAATAGCTCGAAAAGAGCGATATCGATGATTCTGCATACTTCTGACAGAAGACTCACCAAGATTATCGCAGAAAGTGCATATCTCAGCAGGAAACCCCACGAAAACCAAGTTATCGGCGGCTCTACATATCAAACGCACTGTGGAGTGGTCAAAACACCAGATAACGTGTTTCTCGCATTAAATAGCTCGAAAAGAGCGATCTAGATGATTCTGCATACTTCTGACAGAAGACTCACCAAGATTATCGCCGAAAATGCATATCTCAGCTGGAAACACCACGAAAATCAAGTTATCGGCGGCTCTACATATCAAACGCACTGTGGAGTGGTCAAAACACCAGATAACGTGTTTCTCGCATTAAATAGCTCGAAAAGAGCGATCTGGATGCTTCTGCATACTTCTGACAGAAGACTCACCAAGATTATCGCAGAAAACGCATATCTCAGCTGGAAACATCACGAAAATCAGGATATCGCCGGTTCTGCATATCAGACGCACTGTGGAGTGGTGAAAACACCAGAGAACGTGTTACTCGCATTAAATAGCTCGAAAAGAGCGATCTAGATGATTCTGCATACTTCTGACAGAAGACTCACCAAGATTATCGCAGAAAGTGCATATCTCCGCTGGAAACCCCACGAAAACCAAGTTATCGGCGGGTCTACATATCAAACGCACTGTGGAGTGGTCAAAACACCAGATAACGTGTTTCTCGCATTAAATAGCTCGAAAAGAGCGATCTAGATGATTCTGCATACTTCTGACAGAAGACTCACCAAGATTATCGCAGAAAGTGCATATCTCCGCTGGAAACCCCACGAAAACCAAGTTATCGGCGGCACTACATATCAAACGCACTGTGGAGTGGTCAAAACACCAGATAACGTGTTTCTCGCATTAAACAGCTCGAAAAGAGCGATATCGATGATTCTGCATACTTCGGACAGAAGTCTCACCAATATTATCGCAGAAAATGCATATCTCAGCTTGAAACCTCACGAAAATCAAGATGACGCCGGTTCTGCACATCAAACGTACTGTGGAGTGGTGAAAACACCAGAAAACGTGTTTCTCGCATTAAGTAGCTCGAAAAGAGCGTTCTCGAAGATTCTGCATACTTCTGACAGAGGTCTCACCAATATTATCGTAGAAAATGCATATCTCAGCTAGAAACTCGGCCGAAACCAAGATATCTCCGGTTCTGCATGTCAAACGTACAGTGGAGTGGTGAAAACACAAGAAAACGGGTTTCTCGCATTAAGTAGCTCGAAAAGAGCGTTCTCGAAGATTCTGCATACTTCTGACAGAGGTCTCACCAATATTATCATAGAAAATGCAAATCTCAGCTTGAAACTCGACGGAAACCAAGATATCTCCGGTTCTGCATGTCAAACGTACAGTGGAGTGGTGAAAACACCAGAAAACGGGTTTCTCGCATTAAGTAGCTCGAAAAGAGCGTTCTCGAAGATTCTGCATACTTCTGACAGAGGTCTCACCAATATTATCGTAGAAAATGCATATCTCAGATTGAAACTCGACCGAAACCAAGATATCTCCGGTTCTGCATGTCAAACGTACAGTGGAGTCTTGAATACACCAGAAAACGTGTTTCTCGCATTAAATAGCTCGAAAAGAGCGATCTAGATGATTCTGCATACTTCTGACAGAAGACTCACCAAGATTATCGCAGAAAATGCATATCTCAGCTGGAAACACCACGAAAATCAAGATATTGCCGGTTCTGCATATCTAACGCAGCGTGGAGTGGTCAATACACCAGATAACGTGTTTCTCGCATTAAATAGCCCGAAAAGAGCGATCTAGATGATTCTGCATACTTCTGACTGAAGTCTCACCAATATTATCGCAGAAAATGCATATCTCAGCTTGAAACCCGACCGTAACCAAGATATCTCCGTTTCTGCATGTCAAACGTACTGTGGAGTGGTGTATACACCATAAAACGTGTTTCTCGCATTAATTAGCTCGAAAAGAGCGATCTGGATGCTTCTGCATACTTCTGACAGAAGACTCACCAAGATTATCGCAGAAAACGCATATCTCAGCTGGAAACATAACGAAAATCAAGATATCGCCGGTTCTGCATATCAGACGCACTGTGGAGTGGTGAAAACCCCAGAAAACGTGTTACTCGCATTAAATAGCTCGAAAAGAGCGATCTAGATGATTCTGCATACTTCTGACTGAAGTCTCACCAATATTATCGCAGAAAATGCATATCTCAGCTTGAAACCCGACCGTAACCAAGATATCTCCGTTTCTGCATGTCAAACGTACTGTGGAGTGGTGTATACACCATAAAACGTGTTTCTCGCATTAATTAGCTCGAAAAGAGCGATCTGGATGCTTCTGCATACTTCTGACAGAAGACTCACCAAGATTATCGCAGAAAACGCATATCTCAGCTGGAAACCTCACGAAAATCAAGATGACGCCGGATCTGCATATCAAACGCACTGTGGAGTGGTGAAAACAACCAGATAACGTGTTTCTCGCATTAAATAGCTCGAAACGAGCGATCTAGATGATTCTGCATACTTCTGACTGAAGTCTCACCAATATTATCGCAGAAAATGCATATCACAGCTTGAAACCCGACCGTAACTAAGATATCTCCGTTTCTGCATGTCAAACGTACTGTGGAGTGGTGTATACACCAGAAAACGTGTTTCTCGCATTAATTAGCTCGACAAGAGCGATCTGGATGCTTCTGCATACTTCTGACAGAAGACTCACCAAGATTATCGCAGAAAACGCATATCTCAGCTGGAAACATCACGAAAATCAAGATATCGCCGGTTCTGCATATCAGACGCACTGTGGAGTGGTGAAAACACCAGAAAACGTGTTACTCGCATAAAATAGCTCGAAAAGAGCGATCTAGATGATTCTGCATACTTCTGACTGAAGTCTCACCAATATTATCGCAGAAAATGCATATCTCAGCTTGAAACCCGACCGTAACCAAGATATCTCCGTTTCTGCATGTCAAACATACTGTGTAGTGGTGTATACACCATAAAACGTGTTTCTCGCATTAATTAGCTCGGAAAGAGCGATCTGGATGCTTCTGCATACCTCTGACAGAAGAATCACCAAGATTATCGCAGAAAACGCATATCTCAGCTGGAAACATCACGAAAATCAAGATATCGCCGGTTCTGCATATCAGACGCACTGTGGAGTGATAAAAACACCAGAAAACGTGTTACTCGCATTAAATAGCTCGAAAAGAGCGATCTGGATGCTTCTGCATACTTCTGACAGAAGACTCACCAAGATTATCGCAGAAAACGCATATCTCAGCTGGAAACATCACGAAAATCAAGATATCGCCGGTTCTGCATATCAGACGCACTGTGGAGTGGTGAAAACACCAGAAAACGTGTTACTCGCATTAAATAGCTCGAAAAGAGCGATCTAGATGATTCTGCATACTTCTGACTGAAGTCTCACCAATATTATCGCAGAAAATGCATATCTCAGCTTGAAACCCGACCGTAACCAAGATATCTCCGTTTCTGCATGTCAAACGTACTGTGGAGTGGTGTATACACCATAAAACGTGTTTCTCGCATTAATTAGCTCGAAAAGAGCGATCTGGATGCATCTGCATACTTCTGACAGAAGACTCACCAAGATTATCGCAGAAAACGCATATCTCAGCTGGAAACCTCACGAAAATCAAGATGACGCCGGATCTGCATATCAAACGCACTGTGGAGTGGTGAAAACAACCAGATAACGTGTTTCTCGCATTAAATAGCTCGAAACGAGCGATCTAGATGATTCTGCATACTTCTGACTGAAGTCTCACCAATATTATCGCAGAAAATGCATATCTCAGCTTGAAACCCGACCGTAACCAAGATATCTCCGTTTCTGCAAGTCAAACGTACTGTGGAGTGGTGTATACACCATAAAACGTGTTTCTCGCATTAATTAGCTCGAAAAGAGCGATCTGGATGCTTCTGCATACTTCTGACAGAAGACTCACCAAGATTATCGCAGAAAACGCATATCTCAGCTGGAAACCTCACGAAAATCAAGATGACGCCGGATCTGCATATCAAACGCACTGTGGAGTGGTGAAAACAACCAGATAACGTGTTTCTCGCATTAAATAGCTCGAAACGAGCGATCTAGATGATTCTGCATACTTCTGACTGAAGTCTCACCAATATTATCGCAGAAAATGCATATCTCAGCTTGAAACCCGACCGTAACCAAGATATCTCCGTTTCTGCATGTCAAACGTACTGTGGAGTGGTGTATACACCATAAAACGTGTTTCTCGCATTAATTAGCTCGAAAAGAGCGATCTGGATGCTTCTGCATACTTCTGACAGAAGACTCACCAAGATTATCGCAGAAAACGCATATCTCAGCTGGAAACCTCACGAAAATGAAGATGACGCCGGTTCTGCATATCAAACGCACTGTGGAGTGGTGAAAACAACCAGATAACGTGTTTCTCGCATTAAATAGCTCGAAACGAGCGATCTAGATGATTCTGCATACTTCTGACTGAAGTCTCACCAATATTATCGCTGAAAATGCATATCTCAGCTGGAAACACCACGAAAACCAAGATATCGCCGGTTCTGCACATCAGACGCACTGTGGAGTGGTGAAAACACCAGAAAACGTGTTACTCGCATTAACTAGCTCGAAAAGAGCGTTCTGGATGATTCTGCATACTTCTCATAGATGATACACAAAGATTATCGCAGAAAATGCATATTTCAGCTGGAAATCCCACGAAAACCAAGTTATCGGCGGCTCTACGTATCAAACGTACAGTGGAGTGGTCAAAACACCAGAAAACGTGTTTCTCGCATTAAGTAGCTCGAAAAGAGCGTTCTCGAAGATACTGCATACTTCTGACTGAAGTCTCATCAAGATTATCGCAGAAAATGCATATCTCAGCTTGAAACCCCACGAAAACCAAGATATCGTCGGTTGTGCATATAAGACGCACTGTGGATGGTTGAAAACACCAGAAAACGTGTTTGTCGTATTAACTAACTCGAAAAGAGCGTTCTCGATGATTCTGCATACTTCTCATAGATGAAACACATGGATTATCGCAGAAAATGCATATTTCAGCTGGAAACCCCACGAAAACCAAGTTATCGGCGGCTCTACATATCAAACGCACTGTGGAGTGGTCAAAACACCAGAAAACGTGTTTCTCGCATTAAGTAGCTCGAAAAGAGCGTTCTCGAAGATGCTGCATACTTCTGACAGAGGTCTCACCAATATTATCGCAGAAAATGCATATCTCAGCTTGAAACCCCACGAAAACCAAGATATCGTCGGTTGTGCATATCAGACGCACTGTGGAATGTTGAAAACACCAGAAAACGTGTTTCTCGTATTAACTAACCCGAAAAGAGCGTTCTCGATGATTCTGCATACTTCTCATAGATGAAACACATAGATTATCGCAGAAAATGCATATTTCAACTGGAAACCCCACGAAAACCAAGTTATCGGCGGCTCTACATATCAGACGCACTGTGGAGTGGTGAAAACACTAGAAAACGTGTTTCTCGCATTAACTAGCTCGAAAAGAGCGTTCTCGATGATTCTGCATACTTCTCATAGATGAAACTCCAAGATTATCGCAGAAAATGCATATTTCAGCTGGAAACCCCACGAAAACCAAGTTATCGGCGGCTCTACATATCAAACGCACTGTGGAGTGGTCAAAACACCAGATAACGTGTTTCTCGCATTAAATAGCTGGAAAAGAGCGATATCGATGATTCGGCATACTTCTGACTGAAGTCTCACCAATATTATCGCAGAATATGCATATCTCAGCTTGAAACCCCACGAAAACCAAAATATCGTCGGTTGTGCATATTAGACGCACTGTGGAATGTTGAAAACACCAGAAAACGTGTTTCTCGTATTAACTAACTCGAAAAGAGCGTTCTCATTGATTCTGCATACTTCTCATAGATGAAACACATGGATTATCGCAGAAAATGCATATTTCAGCTGGAAACCCCACGAAAACCAAGTTATCGGCGACTCTACATATCAAACGCACTGTGGAGTGGTCAAAACACCAGAAAACGTGTTTCTCGCAGTAAGTAGCTCGAAAAGACCGTTCTCGAAGATTCTGCATACTTCTGACAGAGGTCTCACCAATATTATCGTAGAAAATGCATATCTCAGCTTGAAACCCCACGAAAACCAAGATATCGTCGGTTCTGCATATCAGACGCACTGTGGAATGTTGAAAACACCAGAAAACGTGTTTCTCGTATTAACTAACTCGAAAAGAGCGTTTTCGATGATTCTGCATACTTCTCATAGATGAAACACATAGATTATCGCAGAAAATGCATATTTCAGCTGGAAATCCCACGAAAACCAAGTTATCGGCGGCTCTACATATCAAACGCACTGTGGAGTGGTCAAAACACCAGAAAACTTGTCTTTTCACATTAAATAGCTCGAAACGAGCGATCTAGATGATTCTGCATACTGCTGTCTGAAGTCTCACCAATATTGTCGCAGAAAATGCATATCTCAGCTAGAAACCGCACGAAAATCAAGATGTCGCCGGTTCTGCATATCAAACGCACTGTGGAGTGGTGAAAACAACCAGATAACGTGTTTCTCGTGTTAAATAGCTCGAAACGAGCGATCTAGATGATTCTGCATACTGCTGTCTGAAGTCTCACCAATATTGTCGCAGAAAATGCATACCTCAGCTAGAAACCGCACGAAAATCAAGATGTCGCCGGTTCTGCATATCAAACGCACTGTGGAGTGGTGAAAACAACCAGATAACGTGTTCCTCGCATTAAATATCTCGAATAGAGCGATCTCGATGATTCTGCATACTTCTCATAGATGAAACAGCTAGATTATCGCAGAAAATGTATATCTCAGCTAGAAACCTCACGAAAATCAAGATGACGCCGGTTCTGCATATCAAACGCACTGTGGAGTGGTGAAAACAACCAGATAACGTGTTTCTCGCATTAAATAGCTCGAAACGAGCGATCTAGATGATTCTGCATACTTCTGACAGAAGACTCACCAAGATGATCGCAGAGAATGCATATCTCAGCTGGAAACCCCACGAAAACCAAGATATCGTCGGTTCTGCATATCAGACGCACTGTGGAATGTTGAAAACACCAGAAAACGTGTTTCTCGTACTAACTAACTCGAAAAGAGCGATCTAGATGATTCTGCATACTTCTGACTGAAGTCTCACCAATATTATCGCAGAAAATGCATATCTCAGCTTGAAACCCGACCGTAACCAAGATATCTCCGTTTCTGCATGTCAAACGTACTGTGGAATGGTGTATACACCAGAAAACGTGTTTCTCGCATTAGTTAGCTCGAAAAGAGCGATCTGGATGCTTCTGCATACTTCTGACAGAAGAGTCACCAAGATTATCGCAGAAAATGCATATCTCAGCTGGAAACATCACGAAAATCAAGATATCGCCGGTTCTGCATATCAGACGCACTGTGGAGTGGTGAAAACACCAGAAAACGTGTTACTCGCATTAACTAGCACGGAAAGAGCGTTCTGGATGATTCTGCATACTTCTCATAGATGAAACACAAAGATTATCGCAGAAAATGCATATTTCAGCTGGAAATCCCACGAAAACCAAGTTATCGGCGGCTCTACGTATCAAACGCACAGTGGTGTGGTCAAAACACCAGAAAACGTGTATCTCGCATTAAGTAGCTCGAAAAGAGCGTTCTCGAAGATACTGCATACTTCTGACTGAAGTCTCATCAAGATTATCGCAGAAAATGCATATCTCAGCTTGAAACCCCACGAAAACCAAGATATCGTCGGTTGTGCATATAAGACGCACTGTGGAAGGTTGAAAACACCAGAAAACGTGTTTGTCGTATTAACTAACTCGAAAAGAGCGTTCTCGATGATTCTGCATACTTCTCATAGATGAAACACATGGATTATCGCAGAAAATGCATATTTCAGCTGGAAACCCCACGAAAACCAAGTTATCGGCGGCTCTACATATCAAACGCACTGTGGAGTGGTCAAAACACCAGAAAACGTGTTTCTCGCATTAAGTAGCTCGAAAAGAGCGTTCTCGAAGATGCTGCATACTTCTGACAGAGGTCTCACCAATATTATCGCAGAAAATGCATATCTCAGCTTGAAACCCCACGAAAACCAAGATATCGTCGGTTGTGCATATCAGACGCACTGTGGAATGTTGAAAATACCAGAAAACGTGTTTCTCGTATTAACTAACCCGAAAAGAGCGTTCTCGATGATTCTGCATACTTCTCATAGATGAAACACATAGATTATCGCAGAAAATGCATATTTCAACTGGAAACCCCACGAAAACCAAGTTATCGGCGGCTCTACATATCAGACGCACTGTGGAGTGGTGAAAACACTAGAAAACGTGTTTCTCGCATTAACTAGCTCGAAAAGAGCGTTCTCGATGATTCTGCATACTTCTTATAGATGAAACTCCAAGATTATCGCAGAAAATGCATATTTCAGCTGGAAACCCCACAAAAACCAAGTTATCGGCGGCTCTACATATCAAACGCACTGTGGAGTGGTCAAAACACCAGATAACGTGTTTCTCGCATTAAATAGCTGGAAAAGAGCGATATCGATGATTCGGCATACTTCTGACTGAAGTCTCACCAATATTACCGCAGAAAATGCATATCTCAGCTTGAAACCCCACGAAAACCAAAATATCGTCGGTTGTGCATATTAGACGCACTGTGGAATGTTGAAAACACCAGAAAACGTGCTTCTCGTATTAACTAACTCGAAAAGAGCGTTCTCGATGATTCTGCATACTTCTCATAGATGAAACACATGGATTATCGCAGAAAATGCATATTTCAGCTGGAAACCCCACGAAAACCAAGTTATCGGCGACTCTACATATCAAACGCACTGTGGAGTGGTCAAAACACCAGAAAACGTGTTTCTCGCAGTAAGTAGCTCGAAAAGACCGTTCTCGAAGATTCTGCATACTTCTGACAGAGGTCTCACCAATATTATCGTAGAAAATGCATATCTCAGCTTGAAACCCCACGAAAACCAAGATATCGTCGGTTCTGCATATCAGACGCACTGTGGAATGTTGAAAACACCAGAAAACGTGTTTCTCGTATTAACTAACTCGAAAAGAGCGTTTTCGATGATTCTGCATACTTCTCATAGATGAAACACATAGATTGTCGCAGAAAATGCATATTTCAGCAGGAAATCCCACGAAAACCAAGTTATCGGCGGCTCTACATATCAAACGCACTGTGGAGTGGTCAAAACACCAGAAAACTTGTCTTTTCACATTTAATAGCTCGAAACGAGCGATCTAGATGATTCTGCATACTGCTGTCTGAAGTCTCACCAATATTGTCGCAGAAAATGCATATCTCAGCTAGAAACCGCACGAAAATCAAGATGTCGCCGGTTCTGCATATCAAACGCACTGTGGAGTGGTGAAAACAACCAGATAACGTGTTTCTCGTGTTAAATAGCTCGAAACGAGCGATCTAGATGATTCTGCATACTTCTGACTGAAGTCTCACCAATATTATCGCAGAAAATGCATATCTCAGCTGGAAACCCCACGAAAACCAAGATATCGCCGGTTCTGCATATCAGACGCACTGTGGAGTGGTGAAAACAACAGAAAACGTGTTACTCGCATTAACTAGCTCGAAAAGAGCGTTCTGGATGATTCTGCATACTTCTCATAGTTGAAACACAAAGATTATCGCAGAAAATGCATATTTCAGCTGGAAATCCCACGAGAACCAAGTTATCGGCGGCTCTACATATCAAACGCACTGTGGAGTGGTCAAAACACCAGAAAACTTGTCTTTTCGCATTAAATAGCTCGAAACGAGCGATCTAGATGATTCTGCATACTGCTGTCTGAAGTCTCACCAATATTATCGCAGAAAATGCATATCTCAGCTAGAAACCGCACGAAAATCAAGATGCCGCCGGTTCTGCATATCAAACGCACTGTGGAGTGGTGAAAACAACCAGATAACGTGTTGCTCGCATTAAATATCTCGAATAGAGCGATCTCGATGATTCTGCATACTTCTCATAGATGAAACACCTAGATTATCGCAGAAAATGTATATCTCAGCTAGAAACCTCACGAAAATCAAGATGACGACGGTTCTGCATATCAAACGCACTGTGGAGTGGTGAAAACAACCAGATAACGTGTTTCTCGCATTAAATAGCTCGAAACGAGCGATCTAGATGATTCTGCATACTTCTGACAGAAGACTCACCAAGATGCTCGCAGAAAAAGCATATCTCAGCTGGAAACCCCACGAAAACCAAGATATCGTCGGTTCTGCATATCAGACGCACTGTGGAATGTTGAAAACACCAGAAAACGTGTTTCTCGTACTAACTAACTCGAAAAGAGCGTTCTCGATGATTCTGCATACTTCTCATAGATGAAACACATAGATTATCGCAGAAAATGCATATTTCAGCTGGAAACCCCACGAAAACCAAGATATCGTCGGTTCTGCATATCAGACGCACTGTGGAATGTTGAAAACACCAGAAAACGTGTTTCTCGTATTAACTAACTCGAAAAGAGCGATCTAGATGATTCTGCATACTTCTGACTGAAGTCTCACCAATATTATCGCAGAAAATGCATATCTCAGCTTGAAACCCGACCGTAACCAAGATATCTCCGTTTCAGCATGTCAAACGTACTGTGGAGTGGTGTATACACCAGAAAACGTGTTTCTCGCATTAGTTAGCTCGAAAAGAGCGATCTGGATGCTTCTGCATACTTCTGACAGAAGAGTCACCAAGATTATCGCAGAAAATGCATATCTCAGCTGGAAACATCACGAAAATCAAGATATCGCCGGTTCTGCATATCAGACGCACTGTGGAGTGGTGAAAACACCAGAAAACGTGTTACTCGCATTAACTAGCACGGAAAGAGCGTTGTGGATGATTCTGCATACTTCTCATAGAAGAAACACAAAGATTATCGCAGAAAATGCATATTTCAGCTGGAAATCCCACGAAAACCAAGTTATCGGCGGCTCTACGTATCAAACGCACAGTGGTGTGGTCAAAACACCAGAAAACGTGTTTCTCGCATTAAGTAGCTCGAAAAGAGCGTTCTCGAAGATACTGCATACTTCTGACTGAAGTCTCATCAAGATTATCGCAGAAAATGCATATATCAGCTTGAAACCCCACGAAAACCAAGATATCATCGGTTGTGCATATCAGACGCACTGTGGAAGGTTGAAAACACCAGAAAACGTGTTTCTCGTATTAACTGACTCGAAAAGAGCGTTCTCGATGATTCTGCATACTTCTCATAGATGAAACACATGGATTATCGCAGAAAATGCATATTTCAGCTGGAAACCCCACGAAAACCAAGTTATCGGCGGCTCTACATATCAAACGCACTGTGGAGTGGTCAAAACACCAGAAAACGTGTTTCTCGCATTAAGTAGCTCGAAAAGAGAGTTCTCGAAGATTCTGCATACTTCTGACAGAGGTCTCACCAATATTATCGCAGAAAATGCATATCTCAGCTTGAAACCCCACGAAAACCAAGATATCGTCTGTTGTGCATATCAGACGCACTGTGGAATGTTGAAAACACCAGAAAACGTGTTTCTCGTATTAACTAACTCGAAAAGAGCGTTCTCGATGATTCTGCATACATCTCATAGATGAAACACATAGATTATCGCAGAAAATGGATATTTCAACTGGAAACCCCACGAAAACCAAGTTATCGGCGGCTCTACATATCAGACGCACTGTGGAGTGGTGAAAACACTAGAAAACGTGTTTCTCGCAGTAACTAGCTCGAAAAGAGCGTTCTCGATGATTCTGCATACTTCTCATAGATGGAACTCCAAGATTATCGCAGAAAATGCATATTTCAGCTGGAAACCCCACGAAAACCAAGTTATCGGCGGCTCTACATATCAAACGCACTGTGGAGTGGTCAAAACACCAGATAACGTGTTTCTCGCATTAAATAGCTGGAAAAGAGCGATATCGATGATTCGGCATACTTCTGACTGAAGTCTCACCAATATTATTGCAGAAAATGCATATCTCAGCTGGAAACCCCACGAAAACCAAGATATCGCCTGTTCTGCATATTAGACGCACTGTGGAGTGGTCAAAACACCAGACAACGTGTTTCTCGCATTAACTAACTCGAAAAGAGCGTTCTCGATGATTCTGCATACTTCTTATAGATGAAACTCCAAGATTATCGCAGAAAATGCATATCTCAGCTGGAAACATCACGAAAATCAAGATATCGCCGGTTCTGCATATCAGACGCACTGTGGAGTGGTGAAAACACCAGAAAACGTGTTACTCGCATTAACTAGCACGGAAAGAGCGTTCTGGATGATTCTGCATACTTCTCATAGATGAAACACAAAGATTATCGCAGAAAATGCATATTTCAGCTGGAAATCCCACGAAAACCAAGTTATCGGCGGCTCTACGTATCAAACGCACAGTGGTGTGGTCAAAACACCAGAAAACGTGTTTCTCGCATTAACTAACTCGAAAAGAGCGTCCTCGATGATTCTGCATACTTCTTATAGATGAAACTCCAAGATTATCGCAGAAAATGCATATTTCAGCTGGAAACCCCACGAAAACCAAGTTATCGGCGGCTCTACATATCAAACGCACTGTGGAGTGGTGAAAACAACCAGATAACGTGTTTCTCGCATTAAATAGCTCGAAACGAGCGATCTAGATGAATCTGCATACTTCTCATAGATGAAACACATGGATTATCGCAGAAAATGCATATTTCAGCTGGAAACCCCACGAAAACCAAGTTATCGGCGGCTCTACATATCAAACGCACTGTGGAGTGGTCAAAACACCAGAAAACGTGTTTCTCGCAGTAAGTAGCTCGAAAAGACCGTTCTCGAATATTCTGCATACTTCTGACAGAGGTCTCACCAATATTATCGTAGAAAATGCATATCTCAGCTTGAAACCCCACGAAAACCAAGATATCGTCGGTTCTGCATATCAGACGCACAGTGGAATGTTGAAAACACCAGAAAACGTGTTTCTCGTATTAACTAGCTCGAAAAGAGCGTTCTCGATGATTCTGCATACTTCTCATAGATGAAACACCAAGATTATCGCAGAAAATGCATATTTCAGCTGGCAACCCCACGAAAACCAAGTTATCGGCGGCTCTACATATCAAACGCACTGTGGAGTGGTCAAAACACCAGAAAACGTGTTTCTCGCATTAAGTAGCTCGAAAAGAGCGTTCTCGAAGATTCTGCATACTTCTGACAGAGGTCTCACCAATATTATCGCAGAAAATGCATATCTCAGCTTGAAACCCCAAGAAAACCAAGATATCGCCTGTTCTGCATATCAGACGCACTGTGGAGTGGTGAAAACACTAGAAAACGTGTTTCTCGCATTAACTAGCTCGAAAAGAGCGTTCTCGATGATTCTGCATACTTCTCATAGATGAAACTCCAAGATTATCGCAGAAAATGCATATTTCAGCTGGAAACCCCACGAAAACCAAGTTATCGGCGGCTCTACATATCAAACGCACTGTGGAGTGGTGAAAACAACCAGATAACGTGTTTCTCGCATTAAACAGCTCGAAACGAGCGATCTAGATGTTTCAGCATACTTCGGACAGAAGTCTCACCAAGCTTATCGTAGAACATGCATATCTCAGCTTGAAGCCCGACGAAAACCAACATATCTCCGGTTCTGCGTATCCAACGCACTGTGGAGTGGTCAAAACACCAGAAAACGTGTTTCTCGCATTAAGTAGCTCGAAAAGAGCGTTCTCGAAGATTCTGCATACTTCTGACAGAAGACTCACCAAGATTATCGCAGAAAATGCATATCTCAGCTGGAAACCCCACGAAAACCAAGATATCGCCGGTTCTGCATATCAGACGCACTGTGGAGTGGTGAAAACACCAGAAAACGTGTTTCTCGTATTAACTAACTGGAAAAGAGCGATCTAGATGATTCTGCATACTTCTGACTGAAGTCTCACCAATATTATCGCAGAAAATGCATATCTCAGCTTGAAACCCGACCGTAACCAAGATATCTCCGTTTCTGCATGTCAAACGTACTGTGGAGTGGTGTATACACCAGAAAACGTGTTTCTCGCATTAGTTAGCTCGAAAAGAGCGATCTGGATGCTTCTGCATACTTCTGACAGAAGACTCACCAAGATTATCGCAGAAAATGCATATCTCAGCTGGAAACCCCACGAAAACCAAGATATCGCCGGTTCTGCATATCAGACGCACTGTGGTGTGGTGAAAACAACAGAAAACGTGTTACCCGCATTAACTAGCTCGAAAAGAGCGTTCTGGATGATTCTGCATACTTCTCATAGATAAAACACAAAGATTATCGCAGAAAATGCATATTTCAGCTGGAAATCCCACGAGAACCAAGTTATCGGCGGCTCTACATATCAAACGCACTGTGGAGTGGTCAAAACACCAGAAAACTTGTCTTTTCGCATTAAATAGCTCGAAACGAGCGATCTAGATGATTGTGCATACTGCTGTCTGAAGTCTCACCAATATTATCGCAGAAAATGCATATCTCAGCTAAAAACCGCACGAAAATCAAGATGCCGCCGGTTCTGCATATCAAACGCACTGTGGAGTGGTGAAAACAAACAGATAACGTGTTTCTCGCATTAAATATCTCGAATAGAGCGATCTCGATGATTCTGCATACTTCTCATAGATGAAACACCTAGATTATCGCAGAAAATGTATATCTCAGCTAGAAACCTCACGAAAATCAAGATGACGCCGGTTCTGCATATCAAACGCACTGTGGAGTGGTGAAAACAACCAGATAACGTGTTTCTCGCATTAAATAGCTCGAAACGAGCGATCTAGATGATTCTGCATACTTCTGAAAGAAGAGTCACCAAGATGCTCGCAGAAAATGCATATCTCAGCTGGAAACCCCACGAAAACCAAGATATCGTCGGTTCTGCATATCAGACGCACTGTGGAATGTTGAAAACACCAGAAAACGTGTTTCTCGTATTAACTAACTCGAAAAGAGCGTTCTCGATGATTCTTCATACTTCTCATAGATGAAACACATAGATTATCGCAGAAAATGCATATTTCAGCAGGAAACCCCACGAAAACCAAGTTATCGGCGGCTCTACATATCAAACGCACTGTGGAGTGGTCAAAACACCAGAAAACGTGTTTCTCGCATTAAGTAGCTCGAAAAGGGGGTTCTCGAAGATTCTGCATACTTCTGACAGAAGACTCACCAAGATTATCGCAGAAAATGCATATCTCAGCTGGAAACCCCACGAAAACCAAGATATCGCCGGTTCTGCATATCAGACGCACTGTGGAGTGGTGAAAACACCAGAAAACGTGTTTCTCGTATTAACTAACTGGAAAAGAGCGATCTAGATGATTCTGCATACTTCTGACTGAAGTCTCACCAATATTATCGCAGAAAATGCATATCTCAGCTTGAAACCCGACCGTAACCAAGATATCTCCGTTTCTGCATGTCAAACGTACTGTGGAGTGGTGTATACACCAGAAAACGTGTTTCTCGCATTAGTTAGCTCGAAAAGAGCGATCTGGATGCTTCTGCATACTTCTGACAGAAGACTCACCAAGATTATCGCAGAAAATGCATATCTCAGCTGGAAACATCACGAAAATCAAGATATCGCCGGTTCTGCATATCAGACGCACTGTGGAGTGGTGAAAACACCAGAAAATGTGTTACTCGCATTAACTAGCACGGAAAGAGCGTTCTGGATGATTCTGCATACTTCTCATAGATGAAACACAAAGATTATCGCAGAAAATGCATATTTCAGCTGGAAATCCCACGAAAACCAAGTTATCGGCGGCTCTACGTATCAAACGCACAGTGGTGTGGTCAAAACACCAGAAAACGTGTTTCTCGCATTAACTAACTCGAAAAGAGCGTTCTCGATGATTCTGCATACTTCTTATAGATGAAACTCCAAGATTATCGCAGAAAATGCATATTTCAGCTGGAAACCCCACGAAAACCAAGTTACCGGCGGCTCTACATATCAAACGCACTGTGGAGTGGTGAAAACAACCAGATAACGTGTTTCTCGCATTAAATAGCTCGAAACGAGCGATCTAGATGAATCTGCATACTTCTCATAGATGAAACACATGGATTATCGCAGAAAATGCATATTTCAGCTGGAAACCCCACGAAAACCAAGTTATCGGCGGCTCTACATATCAAACGCACTGTGGAGTGGTCAAAACACCAGAAAACGTGTTTCTCGCAGTAAGTAGCTCGAAAAGACCGTTCTCGAATATTCTGCATACTTCTGACAGAGGTCTCACCAATATTATCGTAGAAAATGCATATCTCAGCTTGAAACCCCACGAAAACCAAGATATCGTCGGTTCTGCATATCAGACGCACAGTGGAATGTTGAAAACACCAGAAAACGTGTTTCTCGTATTAACTAACTCGAAAAGAGCGTTCTCGATGATTCTGCATACTTCTCATAGATGAAACACATGGATTATCGCAGAAAATGCATATTTCAGCTGGAAACCCCACGAAAACCAAGTTATCGGCGGCTCTACATATCAAACGCACTGTGGAGTGGTGAAAACAACCAGATAACGTGTTTCTCGCATTAAATAGCTCGAAACGAGCGATCTAGATGATTCTGCATACTTCTGACAGAAGACTCACCAAGATGATCGCAGAAAATGCATATCTCAGCTGGAAACCCCACGAAAACCAAGATATCGTCGGTTCTGCATATCAGACGCACTGTGGAATGTTGAAAACACCAGAAAACGTGTTTCTCGCATTAAGTAGCTCGAAAAGAGCGTTCTCGAAGATTCTGCATACTTCTGACAGAGGTCTCACCAATATTATCGCAGAAAATGCATATCTCAGCTTGAAACCCCAAGAAAACCAAGATATCGCCTGTTCTGCATATCAGACGCACTGTGGAGTGGTGAAAACACTAGAAAACGTGTTTCTCGCATTAACTAGCTCGAAAAGAGCGTTCTCGATGATTCTGCATACTTCTCATAGATGAAACTCCAAGATTATCGCAGAAAATGCATATATCAGCTGGAAACCCCACGAAAACCAAGTTATCGGCGGCTCTACATATCAAACGCACTGTGGAGTGGTGAAAACAACCAGATAACGTGTTTCTCGCATTAAATAGCTCGAAACGAGCGATCTAGATGTTTCAGCATACTTCGGACAGAAGTCTCACCAAGCTTATCGTAGAACATGCATATCTCAGCTTGAAGCCCGACGAAAACCAACATATCTCCGGTTCTGCATATCCAACGCACTGTGGAGTGGTCAAAACACCAGAAAACGTGTTTCTCGCATTAAGTAGCTCGAAAAGAGCGTTCTCGAAGATTCTGCATACTTCTGACAGAAGACTCACCAAGATTATCGCAGAAAATGCATATCTCAGCTGGAAACCGCACGAAAATCAAGATGCCGCCGGTTCTGCATATCAAACGCACTGTGGAGTGGTGAAAACAAACAGATAACGTGTTTCTCGCATTAAATATCTCGAATAGAGCGATCTCGATGATTCTGCATACTTCTCATAGATGAAACACCTAGATTATCGCAGAAAATGTATATCTCAGCTAGAAACCTCACGAAAATCAAGATGACGCCGGTTCTGCATATCAAACGCACTGTGGAGTGGTGAAAACAACCAGATAACGTGTTTCTCGCATTAAATAGCTCGAAACGAGCGATCTAGATGATTCTGCATACTTCTGACAGAAGACTCACCAAGATGCTCGCAGAAAATGCATATCTCAGCTGGAAACCCCACGAAAACCAAGATATCGTCGGTTCTGCATATCAGACGCACTGTGGAATGTTGAAAACACCAGAAAACGTGTTTCTCGTATTAACTAACTCGAAAAGAGCGTTCTCGATGATTCTTCATACTTCTCATAGATGAAACACATAGATTATCGCAGAAAATGCATATTTCAGCTGGAAACCCCACGAAAACCAAGTTATCGGCGGCTCTACATATCAAACGCACTGTGGAGTGGTCAAAACACCAGAAAACGTGTTTCTCGCATTAAGTAGCTCGAAAAGGGGGTTCTCGAAGATTCTGCATACTTCTGACAGAAGACTCACCAAGATTATCGCAGAAAATGCATATCTCAGCTGGAAACCCCACGAAAACCAAGATATCGCCGGTTCTGCATATCAGACGCACTGTGGAGTGGTGAAAACACCAGAAAACGTGTTTCTCGTATTAACTAACTGGAAAAGAGCGATCTAGATGATTCTGCATACTTCTGACTGAAGTCTCACCAATATTATCGCAGAAAATGCATATCTCAGCTTGAAACCCGACCGTAACCAAGATATCTCCGTTTCTGCATGTCAAACGTACTGTGGAGTGGTGTATACACCAGAAAACGTGTTTCTCGCATTAGTTAGCTCGAAAAGAGCGATCTGGATGCTTCTGCATACTTCTGACAGAAGACTCACCAAGATTATCGCAGAAAATGCATATCTCAGCTGGAAACATCACGAAAATCAACATATCGCCGGTTTTGCATATCAGACGCACTGTGGAGTGGTGAAAACACCAGAAAACGTGTTACTCGCATTAACTAGCACGGAAAGAGCGTTCTGGATGATTCTGCATACTTCTCATAGATGAAACACAAGGATTATCGCAGAAAATGCATATTTCAGCTGGAAATCCCACGAAAACCAAGTTATCGGCGGCTCTACGTATCAAACGCACAGTGGTGTGGTCAAAACACCAGAAAACGTGTTTCTCGCATTAAGTAGCTCGAAAAGAGCGTTCTCGAAGATACTGCATACTTCTGACTGAAGTCTCATCAAGATTATCGCAGAAAATGCATATATCAGCTTGAAACCCCACGAAAACCAAGATATCGTCGGTTGTGCATATCAGACGCACTGTGGAAGGTTGAAAACACCAGAAAACGTGTTTCTCGTATTAACTAACTCGAAAAGAGCGTTCTCGATGATTCCGCATACTTCTCATAGATGAAACACATGGATTATTGCAGAAAATGCATATTTCAGCTGGAAACCCCACGAAAACCAAGTTATCGGCGGCTCTACATATCAAACGCACTGTGGAGTGGTCAAAACACCAGAAAACGTGTTTCTCGCATTAAGTAGCTCGAAAAGAGCGTTCTCGAAGATTCTGCATACTTCTGACGGAGGTCTCACCAACATTATCGCAGAAAATGCATATCTCAGCTTGAAACCCCACGAAAACCAAGATATCGTCGGTTGTGCATATCACACGCACTGTGGAATGTTGAAAACACCAGAAAACGTGTTTCTCGTATTAACTAACTCGAAAAGAGCGTTCTCGATGATTCTGCATACTTCTCATAGATGAAACACATAGATTATCGCAGAAAATGCATATTTCAGCTGGAAACCCCACGAAAACCAAGTTATCGGCGGCTCTACATATCAAACGCACTGTGGAGTGGTCAAAACACCAGAAAACGTGTTTCTCGCATTAAGTAGCTCGAAAAGAGCGTTCTCGAAGATTCTGCATACTTCTGACAGAAGACTCACCAAGATTATCGCAGAAAATGCATATCTCAGCTGGAAACCCCACGAAAACCAAGATATCGCCGGTTCTGCATATCAGACGCACTGTGGAGTGGTGAAAACAACAGAAAACGTGTTACTCGCATTAACTAGCTCGAAAAGAGCGTTCTGGATGATTCTGCATACCTCTCATAGATGAAACACAAAGATTATCGCAGAAAATGCATATTTCAGCTGGAAATCCCACGAGAACCAAGTTATCGGCGGCTCTACATATCAAACGCACTGTGGAGTGGTCAAAACACCAGAAAACTTGTCTTTTCGCATTAAATAGCTCGAAACGAGCGATCTAGATGATTCTGCATACTTCTGACAGAAGACTCACCAAGATGATCGCAGAGAATGCATATCTCAGCTGGAAACCCCACGAAAATCAAGATATCGTCGGTTCTGCATATTAGACGCACTGTGGAATGTTGAAAACACCAGAAAACGTGTTTCTCGTATTAACTAACTCGAAAAGAGCGATCTAGATGATTCTGCATACTTCTGACTGAAGTCTCACCAATATTATCGCAGAAAATGCATATCTCAGCTTGAAACCCGACCGTAACCAAGATATCTCCGTTTCTGCATGTCAAACGTACTGTGGAGTGGTGTATACACCAGAAAACGTGTTTCTCGCATTAGTTAGCTCGAAAAGAGCGATCTGGATGCTTCTGCATACTTCTGACAGAAGACTCACCAAGATTATCGCAGAAAATGCATATCTCAGCTGGAAACATCACGAAAATCAAGATATCGCCGGTTCTGCATATCAGACGCACTGTGGAGTGGTGAAAACACCAGAAAACGTGTTACTCGCATTAACTAGCACGGAAAGAGCGTTCTGGATGATTCTGCATACTTCTCATAGATGAAACACAAAGATTATCGCAGAAAATGCATATTTCAGCTGGAAATCCCACGAAAACCAAGTTATCGGCGGCTCTACGTATCAAACGCACAGTGGTGTGGTCAAAACACCAGAAAACGTGTTTCTCGCATTAAGTAGCTCGAAAAGAGCGTTCTCGAAGATACTGCATACTTCTGACTGAAGTCTCATCAAGATTATCGCAGAAAATGCATATTTCAGCTGGAAACCCCACGAAAACCAAGTTATCGGCGGCTCTACATATCAAACGCACTGTGGAGTGGTGAAAACACTAGAAAACGTGTTTCTCGCATTAACTAGCTCGAAAAGAGCGTTCTCGATGATTCTGCATACTTCTCATAGATGAAACTCCAAGATTATCGCAGAAAATGCATATTTCAGCTGGAAACCCCACGAAAACCAAGTTATCGGCGGCTCTACATATCAAACGCACTGTTGAGTGGTCAAAACACCAGCAAACGTGTTTCTCGCATTAAGTAGCTCGAAAAGAGCGTTCTCGAAGATTCTGCATACTTCTGACAGAGGTCTCACCAATATTATCGCAGAAAATGCATATCTCAGCTTGAAACCCCACGAAAACCAAGATATCGTCGGTTGTGCATATCAGACGCACTGTGGAATGTTGAAAACACCAGAAAACGTGTTTCTCGTATTAACTAACTCGAAAAGAGCGTTCTCGATGATTCTGCATACTTCTCATAGATGAAACACATAGATTATCGCAGAAAATGCATATTTCAGCTGGAAACCCCACGAAAACCAAGTTATCGGCGGCTCTACATATCAAACGCACTGTGGAGTGGTCAAAACACCAGAAAACGTGTTTGTCGCATTAAGTAGCTCGAAAAGGGCGTTCTCGAAGACTCTGCATACTTCTGACAGAAGACTCACCAAGATTATCGCAGAAAATGCATATCTCAGCTGGAAATCCCACGAAAACCAAGTTATCGGCGGCTCTACATATCAAACGCACTGTGGAGTGGTCAAAACAACAGAAAACTTGTCTTTTCGCATTAAATAGCTCGAAACGAGCGATCTAGATGATTCTGCATACTTCTGACAGAAGACTCACCAAGATGATCGCAGAGAATGCATATCTCAGCTGGAAACCCCACGAAAACCAAGATATCGTCGGTTCTGCATATCAGACGCACTGTGGAATGTTGAAAACACCAGAAAACGTGTTTCTCGTATTAACTAACTCGAAAAGAGCGATCTAGATGATTCTGGATACTTCTGACTGAAGTCTCACCAATATTATCGCAGAAAATGCATATCTCAGCTTGAAACCCGACCGTAACCAAGATATCTCCGTTTCTGCATGTCAAACGTACTGTGGAGTGGTGTATACACCAGAAAACGTGTTTCTCGCATTAGTTAGCTCGAAAAGAGCGATCTGGATGCTTCTGCATACTTCTGACAGAAGACTCACCAAGATTATCGCAGAAAATGCATATCTCAGCTGGAAATCCCACGAAAACCAAGTTATCGGCGGCTCTACGTATCAAACGCACAGTGGTGTGGTCAAAATACCAGAAAACGTGTTTCTCGCATCAAGTAGCACGAAACGAGCGATCTAGATGATTCTGCATACTTCTGACAGAAGACTCACCAAGATGATCGCAGAAAATGCATATCTCAGCTGGAAACCCCACGAAAACCAAGATATCGTCGGTTCTGCATATCAGACGCACTGTGGAATGTTGAAAACACCAGAAAACGTGTTTCTCGTATTAACCAGCTCGAAAAGAGCGTTCTCGATGATTCTGCATACTTCTCATAGATGAAACACCAAGATTATCGCAGAAAATGCATATTTCAGCTGGAAACCCCACGAAAACCAAGATATCGCCTGTTCTGCATATTAGACGCACTGTGGAGTGGTGAAAACAACCAGATAACGTGTTTCTCGCATTAAATAGCTCGAAACGAGCGATCTAGATGAATCTGCATACTTCTCATAGATGAAACACATGGATTATCGCAGAAAATGCATATTTCAGCTGGAAACCCCACGAAAACCAAGTTATCGGCGGCTCTACATATCAAACGCACTGTGGAGTGGTCAAAACACCAGAAAACGTGTTTCTCGCAGTAAGTAGCTCGAAAAGACCGTTCTCGAATATTCTGCATACTTCTGACAGAGGTCTCACCAATATTATCGTAGAAAATGCATATCTCAGCTTGAAACCCCACGAAAACCAAGATATCGTCGGTTCTGCATATCAGACGCACAGTGGAATGTTGAAAACACCAGAAAACGTGTTTCTCGTATTAACTAGCTCGAAAAGAGCGTTCTCGATGATTCTGCATACTTCTCATAGATGAAACACCAAGATTATCGCAGAAAATGCATATTTCAGCTGGCAACCCCACGAAAACCAAGTTATCGGCGGCTCTACATATCAAACGCACTGTGGAGTGGTCAAAACACCAGAAAACGTGTTTCTCGCATTAAGTAGCTCGAAAAGAGCGTTCTCGAAGATTCTGCATACTTCTGACAGAGGTCTCACCAATATTATCGCAGAAAATGCATATCTCAGCTTGAAACCCCAAGAAAACCAAGATATCGCCTGTTCTGCATATCAGACGCACTGTGGAGTGGTGAAAACACTAGAAAACGTGTTTCTCGCATTAACTAGCTCGAAAAGAGCGTTCTCGATGATTCTGCATACTTCTCATAGATGAAACTCCAAGATTATCGCAGAAAATGCATATTTCAGCTGGAAACCCCACGAAAACCAAGTTATCGGCGGCTCTACATATCAAACGCACTGTGGAGTGGTGAAAACAACCAGATAACGTGTTTCTCGCATTAAACAGCTCGAAACGAGCGATCTAGATGTTTCAGCATACTTCGGACAGAAGTCTCACCAAGCTTATCGTAGAACATGCATATCTCAGCTTGAAGCCCGACGAAAACCAACATATCTCCGGTTCTGCGTATCCAACGCACTGTGGAGTGGTCAAAACACCAGAAAACGTGTTTCTCGCATTAAGTAGCTCGAAAAGAGCGTTCTCGAAGATTCTGCATACTTCTGACAGAAGACTCACCAAGATTATCGCAGAAAATGCATATCTCAGCTGGAAACCCCACGAAAACCAAGATATCGCCGGTTCTGCATATCAGACGCACTGTGGAGTGGTGAAAACACCAGAAAACGTGTTTCTCGTATTAACTAACTGGAAAAGAGCGATCTAGATGATTCTGCATACTTCTGACTGAAGTCTCACCAATATTATCGCAGAAAATGCATATCTCAGCTTGAAACCCGACCGTAACCAAGATATCTCCGTTTCTGCATGTCAAACGTACTGTGGAGTGGTGTATACACCAGAAAACGTGTTTCTCGCATTAGTTAGCTCGAAAAGAGCGATCTGGATGCTTCTGCATACTTCTGACAGAAGACTCACCAAGATTATCGCAGAAAATGCATATCTCAGCTGGAAACCCCACGAAAACCAAGATATCGCCGGTTCTGCATATCAGACGCACTGTGGTGTGGTGAAAACAACAGAAAACGTGTTACCCGCATTAACTAGCTCGAAAAGAGCGTTCTGGATGATTCTGCATACTTCTCATAGATAAAACACAAAGATTATCGCAGAAAATGCATATTTCAGCTGGAAATCCCACGAGAACCAAGTTATCGGCGGCTCTACATATCAAACGCACTGTGGAGTGGTCAAAACACCAGAAAACTTGTCTTTTCGCATTAAATAGCTCGAAACGAGCGATCTAGATGATTCTGCATACTGCTGTCTGAAGTCTCACCAATATTATCGCAGAAAATGCATATCTCAGCTAAAAACCGCACGAAAATCAAGATGCCGCCGGTTCTGCATATCAAACGCACTGTGGAGTGGTGAAAACAAACAGATAACGTGTTTCTCGCATTAAATATCTCGAATAGAGCGATCTCGATGATTCTGCATACTTCTCATAGATGAAACACCTAGATTATCGCAGAAAATGTATATCTCAGCTAGAAACCTCACGAAAATCAAGATGACGCCGGTTCTGCATATCAAACGCACTGTGGAGTGGTGAAAACAACCAGATAACGTGTTTCTCGCATTAAATAGCTCGAAACGAGCGATCTAGATGATTCTGCATACTTCTGAAAGAAGAGTCACCAAGATGCTCGCAGAAAATGCATATCTCAGCTGGAAACCCCACGAAAACCAAGATATCGTCGGTTCTGCATATCAGACGCACTGTGGAATGTTGAAAACACCAGAAAACGTGTTTCTCGTATTAACTAACTCGAAAAGAGCGTTCTCGATGATTCTTCATACTTCTCATAGATGAAACACATAGATTATCGCAGAAAATGCATATTTCAGCAGGAAACCCCACGAAAACCAAGTTATCGGCGGCTCTACATATCAAACGCACTGTGGAGTGGTCAAAACACCAGAAAACGTGTTTCTCGCATTAAGTAGCTCGAAAAGGGGGTTCTCGAAGATTCTGCATACTTCTGACAGAAGACTCACCAAGATTATCGCAGAAAATGCATATCTCAGCTGGAAACCCCACGAAAACCAAGATATCGCCGGTTCTGCATATCAGACGCACTGTGGAGTGGTGAAAACACCAGAAAACGTGTTTCTCGTATTAACTAACTGGAAAAGAGCGATCTAGATGATTCTGCATACTTCTGACTGAAGTCTCACCAATATTATCGCAGAAAATGCATATCTCAGCTTGAAACCCGACCGTAACCAAGATATCTCCGTTTCTGCATGTCAAACGTACTGTGGAGTGGTGTATACACCAGAAAACGTGTTTCTCGCATTAGTTAGCTCGAAAAGAGCGATCTGGATGCTTCTGCATACTTCTGACAGAAGACTCACCAAGATTATCGCAGAAAATGCATATCTCAGCTGGAAACATCACGAAAATCAAGATATCGCCGGTTCTGCATATCAGACGCACTGTGGAGTGGTGAAAACACCAGAAAATGTGTTACTCGCATTAACTAGCACGGAAAGAGCGTTCTGGATGATTCTGCATACTTCTCATAGATGAAACACAAAGATTATCGCAGAAAATGCATATTTCAGCTGGAAATCCCACGAAAACCAAGTTATCGGCGGCTCTACGTATCAAACGCACAGTGGTGTGGTCAAAACACCAGAAAACGTGTTTCTCGCATTAACTAACTCGAAAAGAGCGTTCTCGATGATTCTGCATACTTCTTATAGATGAAACTCCAAGATTATCGCAGAAAATGCATATTTCAGCTGGAAACCCCACGAAAACCAAGTTACCGGCGGCTCTACATATCAAACGCACTGTGGAGTGGTGAAAACAACCAGATAACGTGTTTCTCGCATTAAATAGCTCGAAACGAGCGATCTAGATGAATCTGCATACTTCTCATAGATGAAACACATGGATTATCGCAGAAAATGCATATTTCAGCTGGAAACCCCACGAAAACCAAGTTATCGGCGGCTCTACATATCAAACGCACTGTGGAGTGGTCAAAACACCAGAAAACGTGTTTCTCGCAGTAAGTAGCTCGAAAAGACCGTTCTCGAATATTCTGCATACTTCTGACAGAGGTCTCACCAATATTATCGTAGAAAATGCATATCTCAGCTTGAAACCCCACGAAAACCAAGATATCGTCGGTTCTGCATATCAGACGCACAGTGGAATGTTGAAAACACCAGAAAACGTGTTTCTCGTATTAACTAACTCGAAAAGAGCGTTCTCGATGATTCTGCATACTTCTCATAGATGAAACACATGGATTATCGCAGAAAATGCATATTTCAGCTGGAAACCCCACGAAAACCAAGTTATCGGCGGCTCTACATATCAAACGCACTGTGGAGTGGTGAAAACAACCAGATAACGTGTTTCTCGCATTAAATAGCTCGAAACGAGCGATCTAGATGATTCTGCATACTTCTGACAGAAGACTCACCAAGATGATCGCAGAAAATGCATATCTCAGCTGGAAACCCCACGAAAACCAAGATATCGTCGGTTCTGCATATCAGACGCACTGTGGAATGTTGAAAACACCAGAAAACGTGTTTCTCGCATTAAGTAGCTCGAAAAGAGCGTTCTCGAAGATTCTGCATACTTCTGACAGAGGTCTCACCAATATTATCGCAGAAAATGCATATCTCAGCTTGAAACCCCAAGAAAACCAAGATATCGCCTGTTCTGCATATCAGACGCACTGTGGAGTGGTGAAAACACTAGAAAACGTGTTTCTCGCATTAACTAGCTCGAAAAGAGCGTTCTCGATGATTCTGCATACTTCTCATAGATGAAACTCCAAGATTATCGCAGAAAATGCATATATCAGCTGGAAACCCCACGAAAACCAAGTTATCGGCGGCTCTACATATCAAACGCACTGTGGAGTGGTGAAAACAACCAGATAACGTGTTTCTCGCATTAAATAGCTCGAAACGAGCGATCTAGATGTTTCAGCATACTTCGGACAGAAGTCTCACCAAGCTTATCGTAGAACATGCATATCTCAGCTTGAAGCCCGACGAAAACCAACATATCTCCGGTTCTGCATATCCAACGCACTGTGGAGTGGTCAAAACACCAGAAAACGTGTTTCTCGCATTAAGTAGCTCGAAAAGAGCGTTCTCGAAGATTCTGCATACTTCTGACAGAAGACTCACCAAGATTATCGCAGAAAATGCATATCTCAGCTGGAAACCGCACGAAAATCAAGATGCCGCCGGTTCTGCATATCAAACGCACTGTGGAGTGGTGAAAACAAACAGATAACGTGTTTCTCGCATTAAATATCTCGAATAGAGCGATCTCGATGATTCTGCATACTTCTCATAGATGAAACACCTAGATTATCGCAGAAAATGTATATCTCAGCTAGAAACCTCACGAAAATCAAGATGACGCCGGTTCTGCATATCAAACGCACTGTGGAGTGGTGAAAACAACCAGATAACGTGTTTCTCGCAT
This sequence comes from Anthophora plumipes, assembly GCA_951804975.1. Classification (NCBI taxonomy): domain Eukaryota; kingdom Metazoa; phylum Arthropoda; class Insecta; order Hymenoptera; family Apidae; genus Anthophora; species Anthophora plumipes. The sequence goes on from CATORF010000690.1 coordinate 44,157, forward strand.
TAAATAGCTCGAAACGAGCGATCTAGATGATTCTGCATACTTCTGACAGAAGACTCACCAAGATGCTCGCAGAAAATGCATATCTCAGCTGGAAACCCCACGAAAACCAAGATATCGTCGGTTCTGCATATCAGACGCACTGTGGAATGTTGAAAACACCAGAAAACGTGTTTCTCGTATTAACTAACTCGAAAAGAGCGTTCTCGATGATTCTTCATACTTCTCATAGATGAAACACATAGATTATCGCAGAAAATGCATATTTCAGCTGGAAACCCCACGAAAACCAAGTTATCGGCGGCTCTACATATCAAACGCACTGTGGAGTGGTCAAAACACCAGAAAACGTGTTTCTCGCATTAAGTAGCTCGAAAAGGGGGTTCTCGAAGATTCTGCATACTTCTGACAGAAGACTCACCAAGATTATCGCAGAAAATGCATATCTCAGCTGGAAACCCCACGAAAACCAAGATATCGCCGGTTCTGCATATCAGACGCACTGTGGAGTGGTGAAAACACCAGAAAACGTGTTTCTCGTATTAACTAACTGGAAAAGAGCGATCTAGATGATTCTGCATACTTCTGACTGAAGTCTCACCAATATTATCGCAGAAAATGCATATCTCAGCTTGAAACCCGACCGTAACCAAGATATCTCCGTTTCTGCATGTCAAACGTACTGTGGAGTGGTGTATACACCAGAAAACGTGTTTCTCGCATTAGTTAGCTCGAAAAGAGCGATCTGGATGCTTCTGCATACTTCTGACAGAAGACTCACCAAGATTATCGCAGAAAATGCATATCTCAGCTGGAAACATCACGAAAATCAACATATCGCCGGTTTTGCATATCAGACGCACTGTGGAGTGGTGAAAACACCAGAAAACGTGTTACTCGCATTAACTAGCACGGAAAGAGCGTTCTGGATGATTCTGCATACTTCTCATAGATGAAACACAAGGATTATCGCAGAAAATGCATATTTCAGCTGGAAATCCCACGAAAACCAAGTTATCGGCGGCTCTACGTATCAAACGCACAGTGGTGTGGTCAAAACACCAGAAAACGTGTTTCTCGCATTAAGTAGCTCGAAAAGAGCGTTCTCGAAGATACTGCATACTTCTGACTGAAGTCTCATCAAGATTATCGCAGAAAATGCATATATCAGCTTGAAACCCCACGAAAACCAAGATATCGTCGGTTGTGCATATCAGACGCACTGTGGAAGGTTGAAAACACCAGAAAACGTGTTTCTCGTATTAACTAACTCGAAAAGAGCGTTCTCGATGATTCCGCATACTTCTCATAGATGAAACACATGGATTATTGCAGAAAATGCATATTTCAGCTGGAAACCCCACGAAAACCAAGTTATCGGCGGCTCTACATATCAAACGCACTGTGGAGTGGTCAAAACACCAGAAAACGTGTTTCTCGCATTAAGTAGCTCGAAAAGAGCGTTCTCGAAGATTCTGCATACTTCTGACGGAGGTCTCACCAACATTATCGCAGAAAATGCATATCTCAGCTTGAAACCCCACGAAAACCAAGATATCGTCGGTTGTGCATATCACACGCACTGTGGAATGTTGAAAACACCAGAAAACGTGTTTCTCGTATTAACTAACTCGAAAAGAGCGTTCTCGATGATTCTGCATACTTCTCATAGATGAAACACATAGATTATCGCAGAAAATGCATATTTCAGCTGGAAACCCCACGAAAACCAAGTTATCGGCGGCTCTACATATCAAACGCACTGTGGAGTGGTCAAAACACCAGAAAACGTGTTTCTCGCATTAAGTAGCTCGAAAAGAGCGTTCTCGAAGATTCTGCATACTTCTGACAGAAGACTCACCAAGATTATCGCAGAAAATGCATATCTCAGCTGGAAACCCCACGAAAACCAAGATATCGCCGGTTCTGCATATCAGACGCACTGTGGAGTGGTGAAAACAACAGAAAACGTGTTACTCGCATTAACTAGCTCGAAAAGAGCGTTCTGGATGATTCTGCATACCTCTCATAGATGAAACACAAAGATTATCGCAGAAAATGCATATTTCAGCTGGAAATCCCACGAGAACCAAGTTATCGGCGGCTCTACATATCAAACGCACTGTGGAGTGGTCAAAACACCAGAAAACTTGTCTTTTCGCATTAAATAGCTCGAAACGAGCGATCTAGATGATTCTGCATACTTCTGACAGAAGACTCACCAAGATGATCGCAGAGAATGCATATCTCAGCTGGAAACCCCACGAAAATCAAGATATCGTCGGTTCTGCATATTAGACGCACTGTGGAATGTTGAAAACACCAGAAAACGTGTTTCTCGTATTAACTAACTCGAAAAGAGCGATCTAGATGATTCTGCATACTTCTGACTGAAGTCTCACCAATATTATCGCAGAAAATGCATATCTCAGCTTGAAACCCGACCGTAACCAAGATATCTCCGTTTCTGCATGTCAAACGTACTGTGGAGTGGTGTATACACCAGAAAACGTGTTTCTCGCATTAGTTAGCTCGAAAAGAGCGATCTGGATGCTTCTGCATACTTCTGACAGAAGACTCACCAAGATTATCGCAGAAAATGCATATCTCAGCTGGAAACATCACGAAAATCAAGATATCGCCGGTTCTGCATATCAGACGCACTGTGGAGTGGTGAAAACACCAGAAAACGTGTTACTCGCATTAACTAGCACGGAAAGAGCGTTCTGGATGATTCTGCATACTTCTCATAGATGAAACACAAAGATTATCGCAGAAAATGCATATTTCAGCTGGAAATCCCACGAAAACCAAGTTATCGGCGGCTCTACGTATCAAACGCACAGTGGTGTGGTCAAAACACCAGAAAACGTGTTTCTCGCATTAAGTAGCTCGAAAAGAGCGTTCTCGAAGATACTGCATACTTCTGACTGAAGTCTCATCAAGATTATCGCAGAAAATGCATATTTCAGCTGGAAACCCCACGAAAACCAAGTTATCGGCGGCTCTACATATCAAACGCACTGTGGAGTGGTGAAAACACTAGAAAACGTGTTTCTCGCATTAACTAGCTCGAAAAGAGCGTTCTCGATGATTCTGCATACTTCTCATAGATGAAACTCCAAGATTATCGCAGAAAATGCATATTTCAGCTGGAAACCCCACGAAAACCAAGTTATCGGCGGCTCTACATATCAAACGCACTGTTGAGTGGTCAAAACACCAGCAAACGTGTTTCTCGCATTAAGTAGCTCGAAAAGAGCGTTCTCGAAGATTCTGCATACTTCTGACAGAGGTCTCACCAATATTATCGCAGAAAATGCATATCTCAGCTTGAAACCCCACGAAAACCAAGATATCGTCGGTTGTGCATATCAGACGCACTGTGGAATGTTGAAAACACCAGAAAACGTGTTTCTCGTATTAACTAACTCGAAAAGAGCGTTCTCGATGATTCTGCATACTTCTCATAGATGAAACACATAGATTATCGCAGAAAATGCATATTTCAGCTGGAAACCCCACGAAAACCAAGTTATCGGCGGCTCTACATATCAAACGCACTGTGGAGTGGTCAAAACACCAGAAAACGTGTTTGTCGCATTAAGTAGCTCGAAAAGGGCGTTCTCGAAGACTCTGCATACTTCTGACAGAAGACTCACCAAGATTATCGCAGAAAATGCATATCTCAGCTGGAAATCCCACGAAAACCAAGTTATCGGCGGCTCTACATATCAAACGCACTGTGGAGTGGTCAAAACAACAGAAAACTTGTCTTTTCGCATTAAATAGCTCGAAACGAGCGATCTAGATGATTCTGCATACTTCTGACAGAAGACTCACCAAGATGATCGCAGAGAATGCATATCTCAGCTGGAAACCCCACGAAAACCAAGATATCGTCGGTTCTGCATATCAGACGCACTGTGGAATGTTGAAAACACCAGAAAACGTGTTTCTCGTATTAACTAACTCGAAAAGAGCGATCTAGATGATTCTGGATACTTCTGACTGAAGTCTCACCAATATTATCGCAGAAAATGCATATCTCAGCTTGAAACCCGACCGTAACCAAGATATCTCCGTTTCTGCATGTCAAACGTACTGTGGAGTGGTGTATACACCAGAAAACGTGTTTCTCGCATTAGTTAGCTCGAAAAGAGCGATCTGGATGCTTCTGCATACTTCTGACAGAAGACTCACCAAGATTATCGCAGAAAATGCATATCTCAGCTGGAAATCCCACGAAAACCAAGTTATCGGCGGCTCTACGTATCAAACGCACAGTGGTGTGGTCAAAATACCAGAAAACGTGTTTCTCGCATCAAGTAGCACGAAACGAGCGATCTAGATGATTCTGCATACTTCTGACAGAAGACTCACCAAGATGATCGCAGAAAATGCATATCTCAGCTGGAAACCCCACGAAAACCAAGATATCGTCGGTTCTGCATATCAGACGCACTGTGGAATGTTGAAAACACCAGAAAACGTGTTTCTCGTATTAACCAGCTCGAAAAGAGCGTTCTCGATGATTCTGCATACTTCTCATAGATGAAACACCAAGATTATCGCAGAAAATGCATATTTCAGCTGGAAACCCCACGAAAACCAAGATATCGCCTGTTCTGCATATTAGACGCACTGTGGAGTGGTGAAAACACCAGAAAACGTGTTTCTCGCATTAAGTAGCTCGAAAAGAGCGTTCTCCAAGATTCTGCATACTTCTGACAGAGGTCTCAACAATATTATCGTAAAAATGCATATCTCAGCTTGAAACCCCACGAAAACCAAGATATCGTCGGTTCTGTATATCAGACGCACTGTGGAATGTTGAAAACACCAGAAAACGTGTTTCTCGTATTAACTAACTCGAAAAGAGCGTTCTCGATGATTCTGCATACTTCTCATAGATGAAACACCTAGATTATCGCAGAAAATGCATATTTCAGCTGGAAACCCCACGAAAATCAAGATGTCGCCGGTTCTGCATATCAAACGCACTGTGGAGTGGTGAAAACAACCAGATAACGTGTTTCTCGCATTAAATAGCTCCAAACGAGCGATCTAGATGATTCTGCATACTTCTGACTGAAGTCTCACCAATATTATCGCAGAAAATGCATATCTCAGCTGGAAACACCACGAAAACCAAGATATCGCCCGTTCTGCACATCAGACGCACTGTGGAGTGGTGAAAACACCAGAAAACGTGTTACTCGCATTAACTAGCTCGAAAAGAGCGTTCTGGATGATTCTGCATACTTCTCATAGATGAAACTCCAAGATTATCGCAGAAAATGCATATTTCAGCTGGAAACCCCACGAAAACCAAGTTATCGGCGGCTCTACATATCAAACGCACTGTGGAGTGGTGAAAACACTAGAAAACGTGTTTCTCGCATTAACTAGCTCGAAAAGAGCGTTCTCGATGATTCTGCATACTTCTCATAGATGAAACTCCAAGATTATCGCAGAAAATGCATATTTCAGCTGGAAACCCCACGAAAACCAAGTTATCGGCGGCTCTACATATCAAACGCACTGTGGAGTGGTCAAAACACCAGATAACGTGTTTCTCGCATTAAATAGCTGGAAAAGAGCGATATCGATGATTCGGCATACTTCTGACTGAAGTCTCACCAATATTCTTGCAGAAAATGCATATCTCAGCTTGAAACCCCACGAAAACCAAGTTATCGTCGGTTCTGCATATCAGACGCACTGTGGAATGTTGAAAACACCAGAAAACGTGTTTCTCGTATTAACTAACTCGAAAAGAGCGTTCTCGATGATTCTTCATACTTCTCATAGATGAAACACCTGGATTATCGCAGAAAATGTATATCTCACCTAGAAACCTCACGAAAATCAAGATGACGCCGGTTCTGCATATCAAACGCACTGTGGAGTGGTGAAAACAACCAGATAACGAGTTTCTCGCATTAAATAGCTCGAAACGAGCGATCTAGATGATTCTGCATACTTCTGACAGAAGACTCACCAAGATGATCGCAGAAAATGCATATCTCAGCTGGACACCCCACGAAAACCAAGATATCGTCGGTTCTGCATATCAGACGCACTGTGCAATGTTGAAAACACCAGAAAACGTGTTTCTCGTATTAACTAACTCGAAAAGAGCGTTCTCGATGATTCTGCATACTTCTCATAGAAGAAACACTTAGATTATCGCAGAAAATGCATATTTCAGCTGGAAACCCCACGAAAACCAAGTTATCGGCGGCTCTACATATCAAACTCACTGTGGAGTGGTCAAAACACCGGAAAACTTCTTTTTTCGCATTAAATAGCTCGAAAAGAGCGTTCTCGATGATGCTGCATACTTCTCATAGATGAAACACAAAGATGATCGCAGAAAATGCATATCTCAGCTGGACACCCCACGAAAACCAAGATATCGTCGGTTCTGCATATCAGACGCACTGTGCAATGTTGAAAACACCAGAAAACGTGTTTCTCGTATTAACTAACTCGAAAAGAGCGTTCTCGAAGACTCTGCATACTTCTGACAGAAGACTCACCAAGATTATCGCAGAGAATGCATATCTCAGCTGGAAACCCCACGAAAACCAAGATATCGTCGGTTCTGCATATCAGACGCACTGTGCAATGTTGAAAACACCAGAAAACGTGTTTCTCGTATTAACTAACTCGAAAAGAGCGTTCTCGATGATTCTGCATACTTCTCATAGAAGAAACACTTAGATTATCGCAGAAAATGCATATTTCAGCTGGAAACCCCACGAAAACCAAGTTATCGGCGGCTCTACATATCAAACTCACTGTGGAGTGGTCAAAACACCGGAAAACTTCTTTTTTCGCATTAAATAGCTCGAAAAGAGCGTTCTCGATGATGCTGCATACTTCTCATAGATGAAACACAAAGATGATCGCAGAAAATGCATATCTCAGCTGGAAATCCCACGAAAACCAAGTTATCGGCGGCTCTACATATCAAACGCACTGTGGAGTGGTCAAAACAACAGAAAACTTGTCTTTTCGCATTAAATAGCTCGAAACGAGCGATCTAGATGATTCTGCATACTTCTGACAGAAGACTCACCAAGATGATCGCAGAGAATGCATATCTCAGCTGGAAACCCCACGAAAACCAAGATATCGTCGGTTCTGCATATCAGACGCACTGTGGAATGTTGAAAACACCAGAAAACGTGTTTCTCGTATTAACTAACTCGAAAAGAGCGATCTAGATGATTCTGGATACTTCTGACTGAAGTCTCACCAATATTATCGCAGAAAATGCATATCTCAGCTTGAAACCCGACCGTAACCAAGATATCTCCGTTTCTGCATGTCAAACGTACTGTGGAGTGGTGTATACACCAGAAAACGTGTTTCTCGCATTAGTTAGCTCGAAAAGAGCGATCTGGATGCTTCTGCATACTTCTGACAGAAGACTCACCAAGATTATCGCAGAAAATGCATATCTCAGCTGGAAATCCCACGAAAACCAAGTTATCGGCGGCTCTACGTATCAAACGCACAGTGGTGTGGTCAAAATACCAGAAAACGTGTTTCTCGCATCAAGTAGCACGAAACGAGCGATCTAGATGATTCTGCATACTTCTGACAGAAGACTCACCAAGATGATCGCAGAAAATGCATATCTCAGCTGGAAACCCCACGAAAACCAAGATATCGTCGGTTCTGCATATCAGACGCACTGTGGAATGTTGAAAACACCAGAAAACGTGTTTCTCGTATTAACTAGCTCGAAAAGAGCGTTCTCGATGATTCTGCATACTTCTCATAGATGAAACACCAAGATTATCGCAGAAAATGCATATTTCAGCTGGAAACCCCACGAAAACCAAGATATCGCCTGTTCTGCATATTAGACGCACTGTGGAGTGGTGAAAACACCAGAAAACGTGTTTCTCGCATTAAGTAGCTCGAAAAGAGCGTTCTCCAAGATTCAGCATACTTCTGACAGAGGTCTCAACAATATTATCGTAAAAATGCATATCTCAGCTTGAAACCCCACGAAAACCAAGATATCGTCGGTTCTGCATATCAGACGCACTGTGGAATGTTGAAAACACCAGAAAACGTGTTTCTCGTATTAACTAACTCGAAAAGAGCGTTCTCGATGATTCTGCATACTTCTCATAGATGAAACACCTAGATTATCGCAGAAAAGGCATATTTCAGCTGGAAACCCCACGAAAATCAAGATGTCGCCGGTTCTGCATATCAAACGCACTGTGGAGTGGTGAAAACAACCAGATAACGTGTTTCTCGCATTAAATAGCTCCAAACGAGCGATCTAGATGATTCTGCATACTTCTGACTGAAGTCTCACCAATATTATCGCAGAAAATGCATATCTCAGCTGGAAACACCACGAAAACCAAGATATCGCCCGTTCTGCACATCAGACGCACTGTGGAGTGGTGAAAACACCAGAAAACGTGTTACTCGCATTAACTAGCTCTAAAAGAACGTTCTGGATGATTCTGCATACTTCTCATAGATGAAACTCCAAGATTATCGCAGAAAATGCATATTTCAGCTGGAAACCCCACGAAAACCAAGTTATCGGCGGCTCTACATATCAAACGCACTGTGGAGTGGTGAAAACACTAGAAAACGTGTTTCTCGCATTAACTAACTCGAAAAGAACGTTCTGGATGATTCTGCATACTTCTCATAGATGAAACTCCAAGATTATCGCAGAAAATGCATATTTCAGCTGGAAACCCCACGAAAACCAAGTTATCGGCGGCTCTACATATCAAACGCACTGTGGAGTGGTCAAAACACCAGATAACGTGTTTCTCGCATTAAATAGCTGGAAAAGAGCGATATCGATGATTCGGCATACTTCTGACTGAAGTCTCACCAATATTCTTGCAGAAAATGCATATCTCAGCTTGAAACCCCACGAAAACCAAGTTATCGTCGGTTCTGCATATCAGACGCACTGTGGAATGTTGAAAACACCAGAAAACGTGTTTCTCGTATTAACTAACTCGAAAAGAGCGTTCTCGATGATTCTGCATACTTCTCATAGATGAAACACCTGGATTATCGCAGAAAATGTATATCTCACCTAGAAACCTCACGAAAATCAAGATGACGCCGGTTCTGCATATCAAACGCACTGTGGAGTGGTGAAAACAACCAGATAACGAGTTTCTCGCATTAAATAGCTCGAAACGAGCGATCTAGATGATTCTGCATACTTCTGACAGAAGACTCACCAAGATGATCGCAGAAAATGCATATCTCAGCTGGACACCCCACGAAAACCAAGATATCGTCGGTTCTGCATATCAGACGCACTGTGCAATGTTGAAAACACCAGAAAACGTGTTTCTCGTATTAACTAACTCGAAAAGAGCGTTCTCGATGATTCTGCATACTTCTCATAGATGAAACACTTAGATTATCGCAGAAAATGCATATTTCAGCTGGAAACCCCACGAAAACCAAGTTATCGGCGGCTCTACATATCAAACTCACTGTGGAGTGGTCAAAACACCGGAAAACTTCTTTTTTCGCATTAAATAGCTCGAAAAGAGCGTTCTCGATGATGCTGCATACTTCTCATAGATGAAACACAAAGATTTTCGCAGAAAATGCATATTTCAGCTGGAAACCACACGAAAATCAAGATGTCGCCGGTTCTGCATATCAAACGCACTGTGGAGTGGTCAAAACACCAGATAACGTGTTTCTCGCATTAAATAGCTCGAAAAGAGCGATATCGATGGTTCTGCATACTTCGGACAGAAGTCTCACCAATATTATCGCAGAAAATGCATATCTCAGCTTGAAACCACACGAAAATCAAGATGACGCCGATTCTGCATATCAAACGCACTGTGGAGTGGTGAAAACAACCAGATAACGTGTTTCTCGCATTAAATAGCTCGAATAGAGCGATCTCGATGATTCGGCATACTTCTGACTGAAGACTCACCAATATTATCGCAGAAAATGCATATCTCAGCTAGAAACCTCACGAAAATCAAGATGTCGCCGGATCTGCATATCAAACGCACTATGGAGTGGTGAAAACAACCAGATAACGTGTTTCTCCCATTAAATAGCTCGAAACGAACGATCTAGATGATTGTGCATACTTCTGACTGAAGTCTCACCAAGATTATCGCCGAAAATGCATATCTCAGCTTGAAACCTCACGAAAACCAAGATATCTCCGGTTCTGCACATCAAACGTACTGTGGAGTGGTGAAAACACCAGAAAAGGTGTTTCTCGCATTAAATAGCTCGAAACGAGTGATCTAGATGATTCTGCATACATCTCACAGATGACTCACCAAGATTATCGCTGAAAATGCATATCTCAGCTGGAAAAACCACGAAAATCAAGATATCGCCGGTTCTGCATATCAAACGCACTGTGGAGTGGTCAATACACCAGATAACGTGTTTCTCGCATTAAATAGCTGGAAAAGAGCGATATCGATGATTCTGCATACTTCGGACAGAAGTCTCACCAATATTATCGCAGAAAATGCATATCTCAGCTGGAAACCCCACGAAAACCAAGATATCGCCTGTTCTGCATATCAGACGCACTGTGGAGTGGTGAAAACACTAGAAAACGTGTTTCTCGCATTAACTAGCTCGAAAAGAGCGTTCTCGATGATTCTGCATACTTCTCATAGATGAAACACAAAGATTATCGCAGAAAATGCATATTTCAGCTGGAAACCCCACGAAAACCAAGTTATCGGCGGCTCTACATATCAAACGCACTGTGGAGTGGTCAAAACACCAGAAAACGTGTTTCTCGCATTAAGTAGCTCGAAAAGAGCGTTCTCGAAGATGCTGCATACCTCTCATAGATGAAACAGCAAGATTATCGCAGAAAATGCATATTTCAGCTGGAAACCACACGCAAATCAAGATGTCGCCGGTTCTGCATATCAAACGCACTGTGGAGTGGTCAAAACACCAGATAACGTGTTTCTCGCATTAAGTAGCTCGAAAAGATCGATATCGATGATTCTGCATACTTCGGACAGAAGTCTCACCAATATTATCGCAGAAAATGCATATCTCAGCTTGAAACCTCACGAAAATCAAGATGACGCCGATTCTGCATATCAAACGCACTGTGGAGTGGTGAAAACAACCAGATAACGTGTTTCTCGCTTTAAATAGCTCGAATAGAGCGATCTCGATGATTGGGCATACTTCTGACTGAAGACTCACCAATATTATCGCAGAAAATGCATATCTCAGCTAGAAACCTCACGAAAATAAAGATGTCGCCGGTTCTGCATATCAAACGCACTGTGGAGTGGTCAAAACACCGGAAAACTTCTTTTTTCGCATTAAATAGCTCGAAAAGAGCGTTCTCGGTGATGCTGCATACTTCTCATAGATGACTCACCAAGATTATCGCCGAAAATGCATATCTCAGCTTGAAACCTCACGAAAACCAAGATATCTCCGGTTCTGCACATCAAACGTACTGTGGAGTGGTGAAAACACCAGAAAAGGTGTTTCTCGCATTAAATAGCTCGAAACGAGCGATCTAGATGATTCTGCATACATCTCACAGATGACTCACCATGATTATCGCAGAAAATGCATATCTCAGCTGGAAAAACCACGAAAATCAAGATATCGCCGGTTCTGCATATCAAACGCACTGTGGAGTGGTCAATACACCAGATAACGTGTTTCTCGCATTAAATAGCTCGAAAAGAGCGATATCGATGATTCTGCATACTTCGGACAGAAGCTTCACCAATATTATCGCAGAAAATGCATATCTCAGCTGGAAACCCCACGAAAACCAAGATATCGCCTGTTCTGCATATCAGACGCACTGTGGAGTGGTCAAAACACCAGATAACGTGTTTCTCGCATTAAATAGCTTATTAGTAGAAAATGCATATCTCAGCTTGAAACCCGACGAAAACCAAAATATCTCCGGTTCTGCATATCCAACGCACTGTGGAGTGGTGAAAACACCAGATAACGTGTTTCTCGCATTAAATAGCTCGAAACGAGCGATCTCGATGTTTAGGCATACTTCGGACAGAAGTCTCACCAAGCTTATCGCAGCAAATGCATATCTCAGCTTGAAACCCGACGAAAACCAAAATATCTCCGGTTCTGCATGTCCAACGGACTGTGGAGTGGTGAAAACACCAGATAACGTGTTTCTCGCATTAAATAGCTCGAAACGAGCGATCTCGATGATTCTGCATACTTCGGACAGAAGTCTCAACAAGATTATCGCAGAAAATTCATATCTCAGCTTGAAACCCTACGAAAACCAACATATCGCCGGTTCTGCATATCAAACGCACTGTGGAGTGGTGAAAACACCAGATAACGTGTTTCTCGAATTAAGTAGCTCGAAAAGAGCGATCTCGAAGGTTCTGCATACTTCTGACAGAAGTTTCATCAAGATTATCGTAGAAAATGCATATCTCAGCTTGAAACCCGACGAAAACCAAAATATCGCCGGTTCTGCATATCAAACCAACTGTGAACTGGTGAAAACACCAGATAACGTGTTTCTCGCATTAAATAGCTCGAAATGTGCGATCTCGATGAGTCTGCATACTTCTATCAGAAGTCTCACCAAGATTATCGTAGAAAATGCATATCTCAGCTTGAAAACCGACGAAAACCGAGTTATCTCCGGTTCTGCACATCAAACGTACCGTGGAGTGGCCAAAACACCAGAAAACGTGTTTCGCGCATTAAGTAGCTCGAAAAGAGCGATCTAGATGATTCTGCATACTTCTGACTGAAGTCTCACCTATATTATCGCAGAAAATGCATATCTCAACTTGAAACCCGACGAAAAGCAAGATACCGCTGGTTCTGCATGTCAAACGCACTGTGGAGTGGTGAAAACACCAGATAACGTGTTTCTCGCATTAAATAGCTCGAAAAGAGCGATCTAGATGATTCAGCATACTTCGGACAGAAGTCTCTCCAAGATTATCGCAGGAAATGCATATCTCAGCTTGAAACCCCACGAAAACCAAGATATATCCGGTTCTGCATATCCAACGAACTGTGGAGTGGTGAAAACCCCAGAAAACGAGTTTCTCGCATTAAATAGCTCGAAAAGAGCGATCTAGATGATTCTGCATACTTCTGACTGAAGTCTCATCAATATTATCGCAGAAAATGCATATCTCAGCTGGAAACACCACGAAAATCAAGTTATCGCCGGTTCTGCATATCAAACGCACTGTGGAGTGGTGAAAACAACCAGAGAACGTGTTTCTCGCATTAAATAGCTCGAAACGAGCGATCTCGATGATTCTGCATACTTCGGACAGAAGTATCAACAAGATTATCGCAGAAAATGCATATCTCAGCATGAAACCCCACGAAAACCAAGATATCTACTGTTCTGCTTATCAAACGCACTGTGGAGTGGTGAAAACACCGGATAACGTGTTTCTCGCGTTAAAAAGCTCGAAAAGGCCGATCGCGATGATTCTGCATACTTCTGACAGAAGTCTCACCAGGATTATCGTAGAAAATGCATATCTCAGCTTGAAACCCGGCCGAAACCAAGATATCTCCGGTTCTGCATGTCAAACGTACTGTGGAGTGGTGAAAACACAAGAAAACGTGTTTCGTGCATTAAGTAGCTCGAAAAGAGCGATCTAGATGATTCTGCATACTTCTGACAAAAGACCCACCAAGATTATCGCAGAAAATGCATATTTCAGCTTGAAACCCCACGAAAACCAAGATATCTACTGTTCGGCATATCAGACGCACTGTGGTGTGGTGAAAACAACAGATAACGTGTTTCTCGCACTAACTAGCTCGAAAAGAGCGATCTCGATGATACAGCATACTTCGGACAGAAGTCTCACCAAGATTATCGCAGAAAATGCATATCTCAGCTTGAAACCCCACGAAAACCAAGATATCGCCGGTTCTGCATATCAAACGCACTGTGGAGTGGTGAAAACACCAGATAACGTGTTTCTCGCACTAACTAGCTCGAAAAGAGCGATCTCGATGATTCAGCATACTTCGGACAGATGTTTCACCAAGATTATCGTAGAAAATGCATATCTCAGCTTGAAACCCGACGAAAACCAAAATATCTCCGGTTCTGCATATCAAACGCACTGTGGAGTGGTGAAAACACCAGATAACGTGTTTCTCGCACTAACTATCTCGAAAAGAGCGATCTCGATGATTCAGCATACTTCGGACAGAAGACTCACCAAGATTTTCGCAGAAAATGCATATCTCAGCTTCAAACCCCACGAAAACCAAGATATCGCCGGTTCTGCATACTAAACGCACTGTGGAGTGGTGAAAACACCAGATAACGTGTTTCTCGCACTAACTAGCTCGAAAAGAGCGATCTCGATGATTCAGCATACTTCGGACAGATGTTTCACCAAGATTATCGCAGAAAATGAATATCTCAGCTTGAAACCCCACGAAAACCAAGATATCGGCGGTTCTGCATATCAAACGCACTGTGGAGTGGTGAAAACACCAGATAACGTGTTTCTCGCATCAAATAGCTCGAAACGAGCGATCTCTATGATTCTGCATACTTCGGACCGAAGTCTCACCAAAATTATCGTAAAAAATGCATATCTCAGCTTGAAACCCGACGAAAACCAAAATATCTCCGGTTCTGCATATCAAACGCACTGTGGAGTGGTGAAAACACCAGATAACGTGTTTCTCGCACTAACTATCTCGAAAAGAGCGATCTCGATGATTCAGCATACTTCGGACAGAAGACTCACCAAGATTATCGCAGAAAATGCATATCTCAGCTTCAAACCCCACGAAAACCAAGATATCGCCGGTTCTGCATACTAAACGCACTGTGGAGTGGTGAAAACACCAGATAACGTGTTTCTCGCATCAAATAGCTCGAAACGAGCGATCTCGATGATTCTGCATACTTCGGACAGAAGTCTCACCAAAATTATCGTAAAAAATGCATATCTCAGCTTGAAACTCCACGAAAACCAAGATATCTACTGTTCTGCATATCAAACGCACTGTGGAGTGGTGAAAACACCAGATAACGTGTTTCTCGCGTTAAATAGCTCGAAAAGGCCGATCGCGATGATTCTGCATACTTGTGACAGAAGTCTCATCAATATTATCGCAGAAAATGCATATCTCAGCTGGAAACACCACAAAAATCAAGTTATCGCCGGTTCTGCATATCCAACATACTGTGGAGTGGTGAAAACACCAGATAACGTGTTTCTCGCATTAAATAGCTCGAAACGGTCGATCTCGATGATTCTGCTTACTTCTGACAGAAGTCTCAACAAGATTATCGCAGAAAATGCATATCTCAGCTGGAAACACCACGAAAATCAAGTTATCGCCGGTTCTGCATATCAAACGCACTGTGGAGTGGTGAAAACACCAGATAACGTGTTTCTCGCACTAACTAGCTCGAAAAGAGCGATCTCGATGATTCAGCATACTTCGGACAGAAGTCTCACCAAGATTATCGCAGAAAATGCATATCTCAGCTTGAAACCCCACGAAAATCAAGTTATCGCCGGTTCTGCATATCAAACGCACTGTGGAGTGGCGAAAACAACCAGAGAACGTGTTTCTCGCACTAACTATCTCGAAAAGAGCGATCTCGATGATTCAGCATACTTCGGACAGAAGACTCACCAAGATTTTCGCAGAAAATGCATATCTCAGCTTCAAACCCCACGAAAACCAAGATATCGCCGGTTCTGCATATCAAACGCACTGTGGAGTGGTGAAAACACCAGATAACGTGTTTCTCGCACTAACTAGCTCGAAAAGAGCGATCTCGATGATTCAGCATACTTCGGACAGATGTTTCACCAAGATTATCGTAGAAAATGCATATCTCAGCTTGAAACCCGACGAAAACCAAAATATCTCCGGTTCTGCATATCAAACGCACTGTGGAGTGGTGAAAACACCAGATAACGTGTTTCTCGCACTAACTATCTCGAAAAGAGCGATCTCGATGATTCAGCATACTTCGGACAGAAGACTCACCAAGATTTTCGCAGAAAATGCATATCTCAGCTTCAAACCCCACGAAAACCAAGATATCGCCGGTTCTGCATACTAAACGCACTGTGGAGTGGTGAAAACACCAGATAACGTGTTTCTCGCACTAACTAGCTCGAAAAGAGCGATCTCGATGATTCAGCATACTTCGGACAGATGTTTCACCAAGATTATCGCAGAAAATGCATATCTCAGCTTGAAACCCCACGAAAACCAAGATATCGGCGGTTCTGCATATCAAACGCACTGTGGAGTGGTGAAAACACCAGATAACGTGTTTCTCGCATCAAATAGCTCGAAACGAGCGATCTCGATGATTCTGCATACTTCGGACCGAAGTCTCACCAAAATTATCGTAAAAAATGCATATCTCAGCTTGAAACCCGACGAAAACCAAAATATCTCCGGTTCTGCATATCAAACGCACTGTGGAGTGGTGAAAACACCAGATAACGTGTTTCTCGCACTAACTATCTCGAAAAGAGCGATCTCGATGATTCAGCATACTTCGGACAGAAGACTCACCAAGATTATCGCAGAAAATGCATATCTCAGCTTCAAACCCCACGAAAACCAAGATATCGCCGGTTCTGCATACTAAACGCACTGTGGAGTGGTGAAAACACCAGATAACGTGTTTCTCGCATCAAATAGCTCGAAACGAGCGATCTCGATGATTCTGCATACTTCGGACAGAAGTCTCACCAAAATTATCGTAAAAAATGCATATCTCAGCTTGAAACTCCACGAAAACCAAGATATCTACTGTTCTGCATATCAAACGCACTGTGGAGTGGTGAAAACACCAGATAACGTGTTTCTCGCGTTAAATAGCTCGAAAAGGCCGATCGCGATGATTCTGCATACTTGTGACAGAAGTCTCATCAATATTATCGCAGAAAATGCATATCTCAGCTGGAAACACCACAAAAATCAAGTTATCGCCGGTTCTGCATATCCAACATACTGTGGAGTGGTGAAAACACCAGATAACGTGTTTCTCGCATTAAATAGCTCGAAACGGTCGATCTCGATGATTCTGCTTACTTCTGACAGAAGTCTCAACAAGATTATCGCAGAAAATGCATATCTCAGCTGGAAACACCACGAAAATCAAGTTATCGCCGGTTCTGCATATCAAACGCACTGTGGAGTGGTGAAAACACCAGATAACGTGTTTCTCGCACTAACTATCTCGAAAAGAGCGATCTCGATGATACAGCATACTTCGGACAGAAGTCTCACCAAGATTATCGCAGAAAATGCATATCTCAGCTTGAAACCCCACCAAAACCAAGATATCGGCGGTTCTGCATGTCAAACGTACTGTGGAGTGGTGAAAACACAAGAAAACGTGTTTCGTGCATTAAGTAGCTCGAAAAGAGCGATCTAGATGATTCTGCATACTTCTGACAAAAGACCCACCAAGATTATCGCAGAAAATGCATATTTCAGCTTGAAACCCCACGAAAACCAAGATATCTACTGTTCGGCATATCAGACGCACTGTGGTGTGGTGAAAACAACAGATAACGTGTTTCTCGCACTAACTAGCTCGAAAAGAGCGATCTCGATGATACAGCATACTTCGGACAGAAGTCTCACCAAGATTATCGCAGAAAATGCATATCTCAGCTTGAAACCCCACGAAAACCAAGATATCGCCGGTTCTGCATATCAAACGCTCTGTGGAGTGGTGAAAACACCAGATAACGTGTTTCTCGCACTAACTAGCTCGAAAAGAGCGATCTCGATGATTCAGCATACTTCGGACAGATGTTTCACCAAGATTATCGTAGAAAATGCATATCTCAGCTTGAAACCCGACGAAAACCAAAATATCTCCGGTTCTGCATATCAAACGCACTGTGGAGTGGTGAAAACACCAGATAACGTGTTTCTCGCACTAACTATCTCGAAAAGAGCGATCTCGATGATTCAGCATACTTCGGACAGAAGACTCACCAAGATTTTCGCAGAAAATGCATATCTCAGCTTCAAACCCCACGAAAACCAAGATATCGCCGGTTCTGCATACTAAACGCACTGTGGAGTGGTGAAAACACCAGATAACGTGTTTCTCGCACTAACTAGCTCGAAAAGAGCGATCTCGATGATTCAGCATACTTCGGACAGAAGTCTCACCAAGATTATCGCAGAAAATGCATATCTCAGCTTGAAACCCCACGAAAACCAAGATATCGGCGGTTCTGCATATCAAACGCACTGTGGAGTGGTGAAAACACCAGATAACGTGTTTCTCGCATCAAATAGCTCGAAACGAGCGATCTCGATGATTCTGCATACTTCGGACCGAAGTCTCACCAAAATTATCGTAAAAAATGCATATCTCAGCTTGAAACACGACGAAAACCAAAATATCTCCGGTTCTGCATATCAAACGCACTGTGGAGTGGTGAAAACACCAGATAACGTGTTTCTCGCACTAACTATCTCGAAAAGAGCGATCTCGATGATTCAGCATACTTCGGACAGAAGACTCACCAAGATTATCGCAGAAAATGCATATCTCAGCTTCAAACCCCACGAAAACCATGATATCGCCGGTTCTGCATACTAAACGCACTGTGGAGTGGTGAAAACACCAGATAACGTGTTTCTCGCATCAAATAGCTCGAAACGAGCGATCTCGATGATTCTGCATACTTCGGACAGAAGTCTCACCAAAATTATCGTAAAAAATGCATATCTCAGCTTGAAACTCCACGAAAACCAAGATATCTACTCTTCTGCATATCAAACGCACTGTGGAGTGGTGAAAACACCAGATAACGTGTTTCTCGCGTTAAATAGCTCGAAAAGGCCGATCGCGATGATTCTGCATACTTGTGACAGAAGTCTCATCAATATTATCGCAGAAAATGCATATCTCAGCTGGAAACACCACGAAAATCAAGTTATCGCCGGTTCTGCATATCCAACATACTGTGGAGTGGTGAAAACACCAGATAACGTGTTTCTCGCATTAAATAGCTCGAAACGAGCGATCTCGATGATTCTGCTTACTTCTGACAGAAGTCTCAACAAGATTATCGCAGAAAATGCATATCTCAGCTGGAAACACCACGAAAATCAAGTTATCGCCGGTTCTGCATATCAAACGCACTGTGCAGTGGTGAAAACAACCAGAGAACGTGTTTCTCGCATCAAATAGCTCGAAACGAGCGATCTCGATGATTCTGCATACTTCGGACAGAAGTCTCTCCAAGATTATCGCAGGAAATGCATATCTCAGCTTGAAACCCCACGAAAACCAAGATATATCCGGTTCTGCATATCCAACGAACTGTGGAGTGGTGAAAACCCCAGAAAACGAGTTTCTCGCATTAAATAGCTCGAAAAGAGCGATCTAGATGATTCTGCATACTTCTGACTGAAGTCTCATCAATATTATCGCAGAAAATGCATATCTCAGCTGGAAACACCTCGAAAATCAAGTTATCGCCGGTTCTGCATATCAAACGCACTGTGGAGTGGTGAAAACAACCAGAGAACGTGTTTCTCGCATTAAATAGCTCGAAACGAGCGATCTCGATGATTCTGCATACTTCGGACAGAAGTATCAACAAGATTATCGCAGAAAATGCATATCTCAGCATGAAACCCCACGAAAACCAAGATATCTACTGTTCTGCATATCAAACGCACTGTGGAGTGGTGAAAACACCGGATAACGTGTTTCTCGCGTTAAATAGCTCGAAAAGGCCGATCGCGATGATTCTGCATACTTCTGACAGAAGTCTCACCAGGATTATCGTAGAAAATGCATATCTCAGCTTGAAACCCGGCCGAAACCAAGATATCTCCGGTTCTGCATGTCAAACGTACTGTGGAGTGGTGAAAACACAAGAAAACGTGTTTCGTGCATTAAGTAGCTCGAAAAGAGCGATCTAGATGATTCTGCATACTTCTGACAAAAGACCCACCAAGATTATCGCAGAAAATGCATATTTCAGCTTGAAACCCCACGAAAACCAAGATATCTACTGTTCGGCATATCAGACGCACTGTGGTGTGGTGAAATCAACAGATAACGTGTTTCTCGCACTAACTAGCTCGAAAAGAGCGATCTCGATGATACAGCATACTTCGGACAGAAGTCTCACCAAGATTATCGCAGAAAATGCATATCTCAGCTTGAAACCCCACGAAAACCAAGATATCGCCGGTTCTGCATATCAAACGCACTGTGGAGTGGTGAAAACACCAGATAACGTGTTTCTCGCACTAACTATCTCGAAAAGAGCGATCTCGATGATTCAGTATACTTCGGACAGAAGTCTCACCAAGATTATCGCAGAAAATGCATATCTCAGCTTGAAACCCCACGAAAACCAAGATATCGGCGGTTCTGCATATCAAACGCACTGTGGAGTGGTGAAAACACCAGATAACGTGTTTCTCGCACTAACTATCTCGAAAAGAGCGATCTCGATGATTCAGCATACTTCGGACAGAAGACTCACCAAGATTATCGCAGAAAATGCATATCTCAGCTTCAAACCCCACGATAACCAAGATATCGCCGGTTCTGCATACTAAACGCACTGTGGAGTGGTGAAAACACCAGATAACGTGTTTCTCGCATCAAATAGCTCGAAACGAGCGATCTCGATGATTCTGCATACTTCGGACAGAAGTCTCACCAAAATTATCGTAAAAAATGCATATCTCAGCTTGAAACTCCACGAAAACCAAGATATCGCCGGTTCTGCATATCCAACATACTGTGGAGTGGTGAAAACACCAGATAACGTGTTTCTCGCATTAAATAGCTCGAAACGAGCGATCTCGATGATTCTGCTTACTTCTGACAGAAGTCTCAACAAGATTATCGCAGAAAATGCATATCTCAACTTGAAACCCCACGAAAACCAAGATATCTACTGTTCGGCATATCAAACGCACTGTGCAGTGGTGAAAACAACAGATAACGTGTTTCTCGCACTAACTAGCTCGAAAAGAGCGATCTCGATGATTCAGCATACATCGGACAGAAGTCTCACCAAGATTATCGTAAAAAATGCATATCTCAGCTTCAAACCCCACGAAAGCCAAGATATCGCTGGTTCTGCATACTAAACGCACTGTGGAGTGGTGAAAACACCAGATAACGTGTTTCTCGCACTAACTAGCTCGAAAAGAGCGATCTCGATGATTCAGCATACTTCGGACAGAAGTCTCACCAAGATTATCGCAGAAAATGCATATCTCAGCTTGAAACCCCACGAAAACCAAGATATCGGCGGTTCTGCATATCAAACGCACTGTGGAGTGGTGAAAACACCAGATAACGTGTTTCTCGCATCAAATAGCTCGAAACGAGCGATCTCGATGATTCTGCATACTTCGGACCGAAGTCTCACCAAAATTATCGTAAAAAATGCATATCTCAGCTTGAAACACGACGAAAACCAAAATATCTCCGGTTCTGCATATCAAACGCACTGTGGAGTGGTGAAAACACCAGATAACGTGTTTCTCGCACTAACTATCTCGAAAAGAGCGATCTCGATGATTCAGCATACTTCGGACAGAAGACTCACCAAGATTATCGCAGAAAATGCATATCTCAGCTTCAAACCCCACGAAAACCATGATATCGCCGGTTCTGCATACTAAACGCACTGTGGAGTGGTGAAAACACCAGATAACGTGTTTCTCGCATCAAATAGCTCGAAACGAGCGATCTCGATGATTCTGCATACTTCGGACAGAAGTCTCACCAAAATTATCGTAAAAAATGCATATCTCAGCTTGAAACTCCACGAAAACCAAGATATCTACTCTTCTGCATATCAAACGCACTGTGGAGTGGTGAAAACACCAGATAACGTGTTTCTCGCGTTAAATAGCTCGAAAAGGCCGATCGCGATGATTCTGCATACTTGTGACAGAAGTCTCATCAATATTATCCCAGAAAATGCATATCTCAGCTGGAAACACCACGAAAATCAAGTTATCGCCGGTTCTGCATATCCAACATACTGTGGAGTGGTGAAAACACCAGATAACGTGTTTCTCGCATTAAATAGCTCGAAACGAGCGATCTCGATGATTCTGCTTACTTCTGACAGAAGTCTCAACAAGATTATCGCAGAAAATGCATATCTCAGCTGGAAACACCACGAAAATCAAGTTATCGCCGGTTCTGCATATCAAACGCACTGTGCAGTGGTGAAAACAACCAGAGAACGTGTTTCTCGCATCAAATAGCTCGAAACGAGCGATCTCGATGATTCTGCATACTTCGGACAGAAGTCTCTCCAAGATTATCGCAGGAAATGCATATCTCAGCTTGAAACCCCACGAAAACCAAGATATATCCGGTTCTGCATATCCAACGAACTGTGGAGTGGTGAAAACCCCAGAAAACGAGTTTCTCGCATTAAATAGCTCGAAAAGAGCGATCTAGATGATTCTGCATACTTCTGACTGAAGTCTCATCAATATTATCGCAGAAAATGCATATCTCAGCTGGAAACACCACGAAAATCAAGTTATCGCCGGTTCTGCATATCAAACGCACTGTGGAGTGGTGAAAACAACCAGAGAACGTGTTTCTCGCATTAAATAGCTCGAAACGAGCGATCTCGATGATTCTGCATACTTCGGACAGAAGTATCAACAAGATTATCGCAGAAAATGCATATCTCAGCATGAAACCCCACGAAAACCAAGATATCTACTGTTCTGCATATCAAACGCACTGTGGAGTGGTGAAAACACCGGATAACGTGTTTCTCGCGTTAAATAGCTCGAAAAGGCCGATCGCGATGATTCTGCATACTTCTGACAGAAGTCTCACCAGGATTATCGTAGAAAATGCATATCTCAGCTTGAAACCCGGCCGAAACCAAGATATCTCCGGTTCTGCATGTCAAACGTACTGTGGAGTGGTGAAAACACAAGAAAACGTGTTTCGTGCATTAAGTAGCTCGAAAAGAGCGATCTAGATGATTCTGCATACTTCTGACAAAAGACCCACCAAGATTATCGCAGAAAATGCATATTTCAGCTTGAAACCCCACGAAAACCAAGATATCTACTGTTCGGCATATCAGACGCACTGTGGTGTGGTGAAATCAACAGATAACGTGTTTCTCGCACTAACTAGCTCGAAAAGAGCGATCTCGATGATACAGCATACTTCGGACAGAAGTCTCACCAAGATTATCGCAGAAAATGCATATCTCAGCTTGAAACCCCACGAAAACCAAGATATCGCCGGTTCTGCATATCAAACGCACTGTGGAGTGGTGAAAACACCAGATAACGTGTTTCTCGCACTAACTATCTCGAAAAGAGCGATCTCGATGATTCAGTATACTTCGGACAGAAGTCTCACCAAGATTATCGCAGAAAATGCATATCTCAGCTTGAAACCCCACGAAAACCAAGATATCGGCGGTTCTGCATATCAAACGCACTGTGGAGTGGTGAAAACACCAGATAACGTGTTTCTCGCATCAAATAGCTCGAAACGAGCGATCTCGATGATTCTGCATACTTCGGACCGAAGTCTCACCAAAATTATCGTAAAAAATGCATATCTCAGCTTGAAACCCGACGAAAACCAAAATATCTCCGGTTCTGCATATCAAACGCACTGTGGAGTGGTGAAAACACCAGATAACGTGTTTCTCGCACTAACTATCTCGAAAAGAGCGATCTCGATGATTCAGCATACTTCGGACAGAAGACTCACCAAGATTATCGCAGAAAATGCATATCTCAGCTTCAAACCCCACGATAACCAAGATATCGCCGGTTCTGCATACTAAACGCACTGTGGAGTGGTGAAAACACCAGATAACGTGTTTCTCGCATCAAATAGCTCGAAACGAGCGATCTCGATGATTCTGCATACTTCGGACAGAAGTCTCACCAAAATTATCGTAAAAAATGCATATCTCAGCTTGAAACTCCACGAAAACCAAGATATCGCCGGTTCTGCATATCCAACATACTGTGGAGTGGTGAAAACACCAGATAACGTGTTTCTCGCATTAAATAGCTCGAAACGAGCGATCTCGATGATTCTGCTTACTTCTGACAGAAGTCTCAACAAGATTATCGCAGAAAATGCATATCTCAACTTGAAACCCCACGAAAACCAAGATATCTACTGTTCGGCATATCAAACGCACTGTGCAGTGGTGAAAACAACAGATAACGTGTTTCTCGCACTAACTAGCTCGAAAAGAGCGATCTCGATGATTCAGCATACATCGGACAGAAGTCTCACCAAGATTATCGTAAAAAATGCATATCTCAGCTTGAAACCCCACGAAAGCCAAGATATCGCTGGTTCTGCATACCAAACGCACTGTGGAGTGGTGAAAACACCGGATAACGTGTTTCTTGCACTAACTAGCTCGAAAAGGACGATCTTGATGATTCGTCATACTTCGGACAGAAGTCTCACCAACATTATCGCAGAAAATGCATATCTCAGCTTGAAACCCGACGAAAACCAACATATCTCCGGTTCTGCATATCCAACGCACTGTGGAATGGTGAAAACACCAGAAAACGTGTTTCGCGCATTAAGTATCTCGAAAAGAGCGATCTCGATGATTCTGCACACTTCGGACCGAAGTCTCACCAAGATTATCGCAGAAAATGCATATTTCAGCTTGAAACCCCACGAAAACCAAGATATCGCCGGTTCTGCATATCATACGCACTGTGCAGTGGTGAAAACACCAGATAACGTGTTTCTCGCATTAAATAGCTCGAAACGAGCGATCTCGATGATTCTGCATACTTCGGACAGAAGTCTCAACAAGATTATCGCAGAAAATGCATATCTCAGCTTGAAACCCCACGAAAACCAAGATATCTACTGTTCTGCATATCGAACGCACTGTGGAGTGGTCAAATCACCAGAAAACGTGTTTCGTGCATTAAGTAGCTCGAAAAGAGCGATCTAGATGATTCTGCATACTTCGGACAGAAGTCTCAACAAGATTATCGCAGAAAATGCATATCTCAGCTTGAAACTCCACGAAAACCAAGATATATCCGGTTCTGCATATCCAACGAACTGTGGAGTGGTGAAAACCCCAGAAAACGAGTTTCTCGCATTAAATAGCTCGAAAAGAGCGATCTAGATGATTCTGCATACTTCTGACTGAAGTCTCATCAATATTATCGCAGAAAATGCATATCTCAGCTGGAAACACCACGAAAATCAAGTTATCGCCGGTTCTGCATATCAAACGCACTGTGCAGTGGTGAAAACAACAGATAACGTGTTTCTCGCACTAACTAGCTCGAAAAGAGCAATCTCGATGATTCAGCATACTTCGGACAGAAGTCTCACCAAGATTATCGTAAAAAATGCATATCTCAGCTTGAAACCCCACGAAAGCCAAGATATCGCTGGTTCTGCATATCAAACGCACTGTGGAGTGGTGAAAACACCGGATAAGGTTTTTCTCGCATTAACTAGCTCGAAAAGAGCGATCTCGATGTTTCAGCATACTTCGGACAGAAGTCTCACCAAGATTATCGCAGAAAATGCATATCTCAGCTTGAAACCCCACGAAAACCAAGATATCGCCGGTTCTGCATATCAAACGCACTGTGGAGTGGTGAAAACACCAGATAACGTGTTTCTCGCATTAAATAGCTCGAATAGAGCGCTCTCGATGTTTCTGCATACTTCGGACAGATGTCTCACCAAGCTTATCGTACAAAATGCATATCTCAGCTTGAAACCCGACGAAAACCAAAATATCGCCGGTTCTGCATATCAAACCAACTGTGGAGTGGTGAAAACACCAGATAACGTGTTTCTCGCACTAACTATCTCGAAAAGAGCGATCTCGATGATTCAGCATACTTCGGACAGAAGACTCACCAAGATTTTCGCAGAAAATGCATATCTCAGCTTCAAACCCCACGAAAACCAAGATATCGCCGGTTCTGCATACTAAACGCACTGTGGAGTGGTGAAAACACCAGATAACGTGTTTCTCGCACTAACTAGCTCGAAAAGAGCGATCTCGATGATTCAGCATACTTCGGACAGAAGTCTCACCAAAATTATCGCAGAAAATGCATATCTCAGCTTGAAACCCCACGAAAACCAAGATATCGGCGGTTCTGCATATCAAACGCACTGTGGAGTGGTGAAAACACCAGATAACGTGTTTCTCGCATCAAATAGCTCGAAACGAGCGATCTCGATGATTCCGCATACTTCGGACAGAAGTCTCACCAAAATTATCGTAAAAAATGCATATCTCAGCTTGAAACCCGACGAAAACCAAAATAT
Organism: Anthophora plumipes; assembly: GCA_951804975.1. Classification (NCBI taxonomy): domain Eukaryota; kingdom Metazoa; phylum Arthropoda; class Insecta; order Hymenoptera; family Apidae; genus Anthophora; species Anthophora plumipes. The sequence goes on from CATORF010000690.1 coordinate 70,516, forward strand.
CTCCGGTTCTGCATATCAAACGCACTGTGGAGTGGTGAAAACACCAGATAACGTGTTTCTCGCACTAACTATCTCGAAAAGAGCGATCTCGATGATTCAGCATACTTCGGACAGAAGACTCACCAAGATTATCGCAGAAAATGCATATCTCAGCTTCAAACCCCACGAAAACCAAGATATCGCCGGTTCTGCATACTAAACGCACTGTGGAGTGGTGAAAACACCAGATAACGAGTTTCTCGCATCAAATAGCTCGAAACGAGCGATCTCGATGATTCTGCATACTTCGGACAGAAGTCTCACCAAAATTATCGTAAAAAATGCATATCTCAGCTTCAATCGCCACGAAAACCAAGATATCGCCGGTTCTGCATACTAAACGCACTGCGGAGTGGTGAAAACACCAGATAACGTGTTTCTCGCATTAAATAGCTCGAAACTAGCGATCTCGATGATTGTGCTTACTTCTGACAGAAGTCTCAACAAGATTATCGCAGAAAATGCATATCTCAACTTGAAACCCCACGAAAACCAAGATATCTACTGTTCGGCATATCAAACGCACTGTGCAGTGGTGAAAACAACAGATAACGTGTTTCTCGCATTAAATGGCTCGAAAAGAGCGATCTCGATGATTCTGCATACTTCGGACAGAGGTCTCACCAAGATTATCGCAGAAAATGCATATCTCAGCTTGAAACCCCACGAAAAGAAAGATATCTACTGTTCTGCATATCAAACGCACTGTGGAGTGGTGAAAACACCAGAGAACGTGTTTCTCGCACTAACTAGCTCGAAAAGAGCGATCTCGATGATTCAGCATACTTCGGACAGAAGTCTCACCAAGATTATCGCAGAAAATGCATATCTCAGCTTGAAACCCGACGAAACTCAACATATCTCCGGTTCTGCATATCCAACGCACTGTGGAGTGGTGAAAACACCAGATAACGTGTTTCTCGCATTAAATAGCTCGAAACGAGCGATCTCGATGATTCTGCATACTTCGGACAGAAGTCTCAACAAGATTATCGCAGAAAATGCATATCTCAGCTTGAAACCCCACGAAAACCAAGATATCTACTGTTCTGCATATCGAACGCACTGTGGAGAGGTCAAATCACCAGAAAACCTGTTTCGTGCATTAAGTAGCTCGAAAAGAGCGAACTAGATGATTCTGCATACTTCGGACAGAAGTCTCAACAAGATTATCGCGAAAAATGCATATCTCTGCTTGAAATACCACGCAAACCAAGATATCTCCTGTTCTGCATATCCAAAGAACTGTGGAGTAGTGAAAACCCCATAAAACGTGTTTCTCGCATTAAATAGCTCGAAAAGAGCGCTCTCGATGTTTCTGCATACTTTGGACAGATGTCTCACCAAGCTTATCGTACAAAATGCATATCTCAGCTTGAAACCCGACGAAAACCAAAATATCTCCGGTTCTGCATATCCAGCGCACTGTGGAGTGGTTAAAACACCAGATAACGTGTTTCTCGCATTAAATAGCTCGAAACGAGCGATCTGGATGATTCTGCATACTTCGGATAGAAGTCTCAACAAGATTATCGCAGAAAATGCATATCTCAGCTTGAAACCCCACGAAAAGAAAGATATCTACTGTTCTGCATATCAAACGCACTGTGGAGTGGTGAAAACACCAGATAACGTGTTTCTCGCATTAAATAGCTCGAAACGAGCGATCTCGATGATTCTGCTTACTTCTGACAGAAGTCTCAACAAGATTATCGCAGAAAATGCATATCTCAACTTGAAACCCCACGAAAACCAAGATATCTACTCTTCTGCATATCAAACGCACTGTGGAGTGGTGGAAACACCAGATAACGTGTTTCTCGCACTAACTAGCACGAAAAGAGCGATCTCGATGATTCAGCATACTTCGGACAGAAGTCTCACCAAGATTGTCGCAGAAAATGCATATCTCAGCTTGAAACCCCACGAAAACCAAGATATCGGCGGTTCTGCATATCAAACGCACTGTGGAGTGGTGAAAACACCAGATAACGTGTTTCTCGCATCAAATAGCTCGACAAGTGCGATCTCGATGATTCTGCATACTTCTAACAGAAGTCTCACCAAGATTATCTCAGAAAATGCATATCTCAGCTTGAAACCCCACGAAAACCAAGATGTCGCTGGTACTGCATATCAAACGCACTGTGGAGTGGTGAAAACACCAGATAACGTGTTTCTTGCATTAAATACCTCGAAAAGAGCGATCTCGATGTTTCTGCATACTTCGGACAGATGTCTCACCAAGCTTATCGTACAAAATGCATATCTCAGCTTGAAACCCGACGAAATCAAAATATCGCCGGTTCTGCATATCAAACCAACTGTGGAGTGGTGAAAACACCAGATAACCTGCTTCTCGCATTAAATAGCTCGAAAAGGGCGATCTCGATGATTCTGCATACTTCTAACAGAAGTCTCACCAAGATTATCGCAGAAAATGCATATCTCAGCTTGAAACCCCACGAAAACCAAGGTATCTACTGTTCTGCATATCAAACCAACTGTAGAGTGGTGAAAACACCAGATAACCTGTTTCTCGCATTAAATAGCTCGAATAGAGCGATCTCGATGATTCTTCATACTTCGGACAGAAGTCTCACCAAGATTATCGTAGAAAATGCATATCTCAGCTTGAAACCCGACGAAAACCGAGTTATCTCCGGTTCTGCACATCAAACGTACCGTGGAGTGGCCAAAACACCAGAAAACGTGTTTCGCGCATTAAGTAGCTCGAAAAGAGCGATCTAGATGATTCTGCGTACTTCTGACTGAAGTCTCACCTATATTATCGCAGAAAATGCATATCTCAACTTGAAACCCCACGAAAACCAAGATACCGCTGGTTCTGCATATCAAACGCACTGTGGAGTGGAGAAAACACCAGAAAACGTGTTTCGTGCATTAGGTAGCTCGAAAAGAGCGATCTAGATGATTCTGCATACTTCTGACTGAAGTCTCACCAATATTATCGCAGAAAATGCATATCTCAGCTGGAAACACCACGAAAATCAAGATGTCGCCGGTTCTGCATATCAAACGCACTGTGGAGTGGTGAAAACAACCAGAGAACGTGTTTCTCGCATTAAATAGCTCGAAAAGAGAGATCTCGATGATTCTGCATACTTCGGACAGAAGTCTCAAGAAGATTATCGCAGAAAATGCATATCTCAGCTTGAAACCCCACGAAAACCAAGATATCTACTGTTCTGCATATCCAACGAACTGTGGAGTGGTGAAAACCCCAGAAATCGTGTTTCTAGCATTAAATAGCTCGAAAAGAGCGCTCTCGACGTTTCTGCATACTTCGGACAGATGTTTCACCAAGCTTATCGTAGAAAATGCATATCTCAGCTTGAAACCCGACGAAAACCGTGTTATCTCCGGTTCTGCACATCAAACGTACCGTGGAGTGGTGAAAACACCAGAAAACGTGTTTCGCGCATTAAGTATCTCGAAAAGAGCGTTCTCGAAGATTCTGCATACTTCTGACAGAAGTCTCACCAGGATTATCGTAGAAAATGCATATCTCAGCTTGAAACCCGGCCGAAACCAAGATATCTCCGGTTCTGCATGTCAAACGTACTGTGGAGTGGTGAAAACACCAGATAACGTGTTTCTCGCACTAACTATCTAGAACAGAGCGATCTCGATGATTCAGCATACTTCGGAAAGAAGTGTCACCAAGATTATCGCAGAAAATGCATATCTCAGCTCGAAACCTCACGAAGATCAAGATCTTGCCGGTTCTGCATATCAAACGCACTGTGGAGTGGTGAAAGCAACCAGAGAACGTGTTTCTCGCGTTAAATAGCTCGAAAAGGCCGATCACGATGATTCTGCAAACCTCTGACAGAAGTCTCACCAGGATTATCGTAGAAAATGCATATCTCAGCTTGAAACCCGGCCGAAACCAAGATATCTCCGGTTCTGCATGTCAAACGTACTGTGGAGCGGTGAAAACACAAGAAAACGTGTTTTGTGCATTAAGTAGCTCGAAAAGAGCGATCTAGATGATTCTGCATACTTCTGACAAAAGACCCACCAAGATTATCGTAGAAAATGCATATCTCAACTTGAACCCCGACGAAATCAAAGATGTCGCCGGTTCTGCATATCAAACGCACTGTGGAGTGGTGAAAACAACCAGATAACGAGTTTCTCGCATTAAATAGCTCGAAAAGAGCGATCTCGAAGATCCTGCATACTTCTGACAGAAGTCTCACCAAGATTATCGTAGAAAATGCATATCTCAGCTTGAAACCCGACGAAAACCGAGTTATCTCCGGTTCTGCACATCAAACCTACCGTGGAGTGGTGAAAACACCAGAAAACGTGTTTCAGGCATTAAGTATCTCGAAAAGAGCGTTCTCGAAGATTCTGCATACTTCTCACAGAAGCCTCACCAGGATTATCGTAGAAAATGCATATCTCAGCTTGAAACCCGACGAAAACCGAGTTATCTCCGGTTCTACGCATCAAACCTACCGTGGAATGGTGAAAACACCAGAAAACGTGTTTCGCGCATTAAGTATCTCGAAAAGAGCGTTCTCGATGATTCTGCACACTTCGGACAGAAGTCTCACCAAGATTATCGCAGAAAATGCATATTTCAGCTTGAAACCCCACGAAAACCAAGATATCGCCGGTTCTGCATATCATACGCACTGTGCAGTGGTGAAAACACCAGATAACGTGTTTCTCGCATTAAATAGCTCGAAACGAGCGATCTCGATGATTCTGCATACTTCGGACAGAAGTCTCAACAAGATTATCGCAGAAAATGCATATCTCAGCTTGAAACCCCACGAAAACCAAGATATCTACTGTTCTGCATATCGAACGCACTGTGGAGTGGTCAAATCACCAGAAAACGTGTTTCGTGCATTAAGTAGCTCGAAAAGAGCGATCTAGATGATTCTGCATACTTCGGACAGAAGTCTCACCAAGATTATCGTAAAAAATGCATATCTCAGCTTGAAACCCCACGAAAGCCAAGATATCGCTGGTTCTGCATATCAAACGCACTGTGGAGTGGTGAAAACACCGGATAAGGTTTTTCTCGCATTAACTAGCTCGAAAAGAGCGATCTAGATGATTCTGCATACTTCGGACAGAAGTCTCAACAAGATTATCGCAGAAAATGCATATCTCAGCTTGAAACTCCACGAAAACCAAGATATATCCGGTTCTGCATATCCAACGAACTGTGGAGTGGTGAAAACCCCAGAAAACGAGTTTCTCGCATAAAATAGCTCGAAAAGAGCGATCTAGATGATTCTGCATACTTCGGACAGAAGTCTCAACAAGATTATCGCAGAAAATGCATATCTCAGCTTGAAACTCCACGAAAACCAAGATATATCCGGTTTTGCATATCCAACGAACTGTGGAGTGGTGAAAACCCCAGAAAACGAGTTTCTCGCATTAAATAGCTCGAAACGAGCGATCTCGATGATTCTGCATACTTCGGACAGAAGTCTCACCAAGATTATCGTAGAAAATGCATATCTCAGCTTGAAACCCGACGAAAACCAAGATATCGCTGGTTCTGCATATCCAACGCACTGTGGAGTGGTGAAAACACCAGATAACGTGTTTCTCGCATTAAATAGCTCGAAACGAGCGATCTCGATGATTCTGCATACTTCGGACAGAAGTCTCAACAAGATTATCGCAGCAAATGCATATCTCAGCTTGAAACCCCACGAAAACCAAGATATCTACTGTTCTGCATATCGAACGCACTGTGGAGTGGTCAAATCACCAGAAAACGTGTTTCGTGCATTAAGTAGCTCGAAAAGAGCGATCTAGATGATTCTGCATACTTCGGACAGAAGTCTCAACAAGATTATCGCAGAAAATGCATATCTCAGCTTGAAACTCCACGAAAACCAAGATATATCCGGTTCTGCATATCCAACGAACTGTGGAGTGGTGAAAACCCCAGAAAACGAGTTTCTCGCATTAAATAGCTCGAAAAGAGCGATCTAGATGATTCTGCATACTTCGGACAGAAGACTCACCAAGATTTTCGCAGAAAATGCATATCTCAGCTTCAAACCCCACGAAAACCAAGATATCGCCGGTTCTGCATACTAAACGCACTGTGGAGTGGTGAAAACACCAGATAACGTGTTTCTCGCACTAACTAGCTCGAAAAGAGCGATCTCGATGATTCAGCATACTTCGGACAGAAGTCTCACCAAAATTATCGCAGAAAATGCATATCTCAGCTTGAAACCCCACGAAAACCAAGATATCGGCGGTTCTGCATATCAAACGCACTGTGGAGTGGTGAAAACACCAGATAACGTGTTTCTCGCATCAAATAGCTCGAAACGAGCGATCTCGATGATTCTGCATACTTCGGACAGAAGTCTCACCAAAATTATCGTAAAAAATGCATATCTCAGCTTCAAACGCCACGAAAACCATGATATCGCCGGTTCTGCATACTAAACGCACTGTGGAGTGGTGAAAACACCAGATAACGTGTTTCTCGCATTAAATAGCTCGAAACGAGCGATCTCGATGATTCTGCTTACTTCTGACAGAAGTCTCAACAAGATTATCGCAGAAAATGCATATCTCAACTTGAAACCCCACGAAAACCAAGATATCTACTGTTCGGCATATCAAACGCACTGTGCAGTGGTGAAAACAACAGATAACGTGTTTCTCGCATTAAATGGCTCGAAAAGAGCGATCTCGATGATTCAGCATACTTCGGACAGAAGTCTCACCAAGATTATCGCAGAAAATGCATATCTCAGCTTGAAACCCGACGAAAACCAACATATCTCCGGTTCTGCATATCCAACGCACTGTGGAGTGGTGAAAACACCAGATAACGTGTTTCTCGCATTAAATAGCTCGAAACGAGCGATCTCGATGATTCTGCATACTTCGGACAGAAGTCTCAACAAGATTATCGCAGAAAATGCATATCTCAGCTTGAAACCCCACGAAAACCAAGATATCTACTGTTCTGCATATCGAACGCACTGTGGAGAGGTCAAATCACCAGAAAACCTGTTTCGTGCATTAAGTTGCTCGAAAAGAGCGATCTAGATGATTCTGCATACTTCGGACAGAAGTCTCAACAAGATTATCGCGGAAAATGCATATCTCTGCTTGAAATACCACGCAAACCAAGATATCTCCTGTTCTGCATATCCAAAGAACTGTGGAGTAGTGAAAACCCCATAAAACGTGTTTCTCGCATTAAATAGCTCGAAAAGAGCGCTCTCGATGTTTCTGCATACTTTGGACAGATGTCTCACCAAGCTTATCGTACAAAATGCATATCTCAGCTTGAAACCCGACGAAAACCAAAATATCTCCGGTTCTGCATATCCAGCGCACTGTGGAGTGGTTAAAACACCAGATAACGTGTTTCTCGCATTAAATAGCTCGAAACGAGCGATCTGGATGATTCTGCATACTTCGGATAGAAGTCTCAACAAGATTATCGCAGAAAATGCATATCTCAGCTTGAAACCCCACGAAAAGAAAGATATCTACTGTTCTGCATATCAAACGCACTGTGGAGTGGTGAAAACACCAGATAACGTGTTTCTCGCATTAAATAGCTCGAAACGAGCGATCTCGATGATTCTGCTTACTTCTGACAGAAGTCTCAACAAGATTATCGCAGAAAATGCATATCTCAACTTGAAACCCCACGAAAACCAAGATATCTACTCTTCTGCATATCAAACGCACTGTGGAGTGGTGGAAACACCAGATAACGTGTTTCTCGCACTAACTAGCACGAAAAGAGCGATCTCGATGATTCAGCATACTTCGGACAGAAGTCTCACCAAGATTGTCGCAGAAAATGCATATCTCAGCTTGAAACCCCACGAAAACCAAGATATCGGCGGTTCTGCATATCAAACGCACTGTGGAGTGGTGAAAACACCAGATAACGTGTTTCTCGCATCAAATAGCTCGACAAGTGCGATCTCGATGATTCTGCATACTTCTAACAGAAGTCTCACCAAGATTATCTCAGAAAATGCATATCTCAGCTTGAAACCCCACGAAAACCAAGATGTCGCTGGTACTGCATATCAAACGCACTGTGGAGTGGTGAAAACACCAGATAACGTGTTTCTTGCATTAAATACCTCGAAAAGAGCGATCTCGATGTTTCTGCATACTTCGGACAGATGTCTCACCAAGCTTATCGTACAAAATGCATATCTCAGCTTGAAACCCGACGAAAACCAAAATATCGCCGGTTCTGCATATCAAACCAACTGTGGAGTGGTGAAAACACCAGATAACCTGCTTCTCGCATTAAATAGCTCGAAAAGGGCGATCTCGATGATTCTGCATACTTCTAACAGAAGTCTCACCAAGATTATCGCAGAAAATGCATATCTCAGCTTGAAACCCCACGAAAACCAAGGTATCTACTGTTCTGCATATCAAACCAACTGTAGAGTGGTGAAAACACCAGATAACCTGTTTCTCGCATTAAATAGCTCGAATAGAGCGATCTCGATGATTCTTCATACTTCGGACAGAAGTCTCACCAAGATTATCGTAGAAAATGCATATCTCAGCTTGAAACCCGACGAAAACCGAGTTATCTCCGGTTCTGCACATCAAACGTACCGTGGAGTGGCCAAAACACCAGAAAACGTGTTTCGCGCATTAAGTAGCTCGAAAAGAGCGATCTAGATGATTCTGCGTACTTCTGACTGAAGTCTCACCTATATTATCGCAGAAAATGCATATCTCAACTTGAAACCCCACGAAAACCAAGATACCGCTGGTTCTGCATATCAAACGCACTGTAGAGTGGTGAAAACACCAGATAACGTGTTTCTCGCACTAACTAGCACGAAAAGAGCGATCTCGATGATTCAGCATACTTCGGACAGAAGTCTCACCAAGATTGTCGCAGAAAATGCATATCTCAGCTTGAAACCCCACGAAAACCAAGATATCGGCGGTTCTGCATATCAAACGCACTGTGGAGTGGTGAAAACACCAGATAACGTGTTTCTCGCATCAAATAGCTCGACAAGTGCGATCTCGATGATTCTGCATACTTCTAACAGAAGTCTCACCAAGATTATCTCAGAAAATGCATATCTCAGCTTGAAACCCCACGAAAACCAAGATGTCGCTGGTACTGCATATCAAACGCACTGTGGAGTGGTGAAAACACCAGATAACGTGTTTCTTGCATTAAATACCTCGAAAAGAGCGATCTCGATGTTTCTGCATACTTCGGACAGATGTCTCACCAAGCTTATCGTACAAAATGCATATCTCAGCTTGAAACCCGACGAAAACCAAAATATCGCCGGTTCTGCATATCAAACCAACTGTGGAGTGGTGAAAACACCAGATAACCTGCTTCTCGCATTAAATAGCTCGAAAAGGGCGATCTCGATGATTCTGCATACTTCTAACAGAAGTCTCACCAAGATTATCGCAGAAAATGCATATCTCAGCTTGAAACCCCACGAAAACCAAGGTATCTACTGTTCTGCATATCAAACCAACTGTAGAGTGGTGAAAACACCAGATAACCTGTTTCTCGCATTAAATAGCTCGAATAGAGCGATCTCGATGATTCTTCATACTTCGGACAGAAGTCTCACCAAGATTATCGTAGAAAATGCATATCTCAGCTTGAAACCCGACGAAAACCGAGTTATCTCCGGTTCTGCACATCAAACGTACCGTGGAGTGGCCAAAACACCAGAAAACGTGTTTCGCGCATTAAGTAGCTCGAAAAGAGCGATCTAGATGATTCTGCGTACTTCTGACTGAAGTCTCACCTATATTATCGCAGAAAATGCATATCTCAACTTGAAACCCCACGAAAACCAAGATACCGCTGGTTCTGCATATCAAACGCACTGTGGAGTGGTGAAAACACCAGAAAACGTGTTTCGTGCATTAGGTAGCTCGAAAAGAGCGATCTAGATGATTCTGCATACTTCTGACTGAAGTCTCACCAATATTATCGCAGAAAGTGCATATCTCAGCTGGAAACACCACGAAAATCAAGATGTCGCCGGTTCTGCATATCAAACGCACTGTGGAGTGGTGAAAACAACCAGAGAACGTGTTTCTCGCATTAAATAGCTCGAAAAGTGAGATCTCGATGATTCTGCATACTTCGGACAGAAGTCTCAAGAAGATTATCGCAGAAAATGCATATCTCAGCTTGAAACCCCACGAAAACCAAGATATCTACTGTTCTGCATATCCAACGAACTGTGGAGTGGTGAAAACCCCAGAAATCGTGTTTCTAGCATTAAATAGCTCGAAAAGAGCGCTCTCGACGTTTCTGCATACTTCGGACAGATGTTTCACCAAGCTTATCGTAGAAAATGCATATCTCAGCTTGAAACCCGACGAAAACCGTGTTATCTCCGGTTCTGCACATCAAACGTACCGTGGAGTGGTGAAAACACCAGAAAACGTGTTTCGCGCATTAAGTATCTCGAAAAGAGCGTTCTCGAAGATTCTGCATACTTCTGACAGAAGTCTCACCAGGATTATCGTAGAAAATGCATATCTCAGCTTGAAACCCGGCCGAAACCAAGATATCTCCGGTTCTGCATGTCAAACGTACTGTGGAGTGGTGAAAACACCAGATAACGTGTTTCTCGCACTAACTATCTAGAACAGAGCGATCTCGATGATTCAGCATACTTCGGAAAGAAGTGTCACCAAGATTATCGCAGAAAATGCATATCTCTGCTCGAAACCTCACGAAGATCAAGATCTTGCCGGTTCTGCATATCAAACGCACTGTGGAGTGGTGAAAGCAACCAGAGAACGTGTTTCTCGCGTTAAATAGCTCGAAAAGGTCGATCACGATGATTCTGCAAACCTCTGACAGAAGTCTCACCAGGATTATCGTAGAAAATGCATATCTCAGCTTGAAACCCGGCCGAAACCAAGATATCTCCGGTTCTGCATGTCAAACGTACTGTGGAGTGGTGAAGACACAAGAAAACGTGTTTCGTGCATTAAGTAGCTCGAAAAGAGCGATCTAGATGATTCTGCATACTTCTGACAAAAGACCCACCAAGATTATCGTAGAAAATGCATATCTCAACTTGAACCCCGACGAAATCAAAGATGTCGCCGGTTCTGCATATCAAACGCACTGTGGAGTGGTGAAAACAACCAGACAACGAGTTTCTCGCATTAAATAGCTCGAAAAGAGCGATCTCGAAGATCCTGCATACTTCTGACAGAAGTCTCACCAAGATTATCGTAGAAAATGCATATCTCAGCTTGAAACCCGACGAAAACCGAGTTATCTCCGGTTCTGCACATCAAACCTACCGTGGAGTGGTGAAAACACCAGAAAACGTGTTTCAGGCATTAAGTATCTCGAAAAGAGCGTTCTCGAAGATTCTGCATACTTCTCACAGAAGCCTCACCAGGATTATCGTAGAAAATGCATATCTCAGCTTGAAACCCGACGAAAACCGAGTTATCTCCGGTTCTACGCATCAAACCTACCGTGGAATGGTGAAAACACCAGAAAACGTGTTTCGCGCATTAAGTATCTCGAAAAGAGCGTTCTCGATGATTCTGCACACTTCGGACAGAAGTCTCACCAAGATTATCGCAGAAAATGCATATTTCAGCTTGAAACCCCACGAAAACCAAGATATCGCCGGTTCTGCATATCATACGCACTGTGCAGTGGTGAAAACACCAGATAACGTGTTTCTCGCATTAAATAGCTCGAAACGAGCGATCTCGATGATTGTGCATACTTTGGACAGAAGTCTCAACAAGATTATCGCAGAAAATGCATATCTCAGCTTGAAACCCCACGAAAACCAAGATATCTACTGTTCTGCATATCAAACGCACTGTGGAGTGGTGAAAACACCAGATAACGTGTTTCTTGCACTAACTAGCTCGAAAAGGACGATCTTGATGATTCAGCATACTTCGGACAGAAGTCTCACCAACATTATCGCAGAAAATGCATATCTCAGCTTGAAACCCCACGAAAACCAAGATATCGCCGGTTCTGCATATCAAACGGACTGTGGAGTGGTGAAAACACCAGATAACGTGTTTCTCGCATTAAATAGCTCGAAACGAGCGATCTCGATGATTCTGCATACTTCGGACAGAAGTCTCACCAAGATTATCGTAGAAAATGCATATCTCAGCTTGAAACCCGACGAAAACCAAGATATCGCTGGTTCTGCATATCAAACGCACTGTGGAGTGGTGAAAACACCGGATAAGTTTTTTCTCGCATTAAATAGCTCGAAACGAGCAATCTCGATGATTCTGCATACTTCGGACAGAAGTCTCAACAAGATTATCGCAGAAAATGCATATCTCAGCTTGAAACCCCACGAAAACCAAGATATCTACTGTTCTGCATATCAAACGCACTGTGGAGTGGTGAAAACACCAGATAACGTGTTTCTTGCACTAACTAGCTCGAAAAGGACGATCTTGATGATTCGTCATACTTCGGACAGAAGTCTCACCAACATTATCGCAGAAAATGCATATCTCAGCTTGAAACCCGACGAAAACCAACATATCTCCGGTTCTGCATATCCAACGCACTGTGGAATGGTGAAAACACCAGAAAACGTGTTTCGCGCATTAAGTATCTCGAAAAGAGCGATCTCGATGATTCTGCACACTTCGGACAGAAGTCTCACCAAGATTATCGCAGAAAATGCATATTTCAGCTTGAAACCCCACGAAAACCAAGATATCGCCGGTTCTGCATATCATACGCACTGTGCAGTGGTGAAAACACCGGATAAGGTTTTTCTCGCATTAACTAGCTCGAAAAGAGCGATCTCGATGTTTCAGCATACTTCGGACAGAAGTCTCACCAAGATTATCGCAGAAAATGCATATCTGAGCTTGAAACCCCACGAAAACCAAGATATCGCCGGTTCTGCATATCAAACGCACTGTGGAGTGGTGAAAACACCAGATAACGTGTTTCTCGCATTAAATAGCTCGAATAGAGCGCTCTCGATGTTTCTGCATACTTCGGACAGATGTTTCACCAAGCTTATCGTACAAAATGCATATCTCAGCTTGAAACCCGACGAAAACCAAAATATCGCCGGTTCTGCATATCAAACCAACTGTGGAGTGGTGAAAACACCAGATAACGTGTTTCTCGCACTAACTATCTCGAAAAGAGCGATCTCGATGATTCAGCATACTTCGGACAGAAGACTCACCAAGATTTTCGCAGAAAATGCATATCTCAGCTTGAAACCCCACGAAAACCAAGATATCGGCGGTTCTGCATATCAAACGCACTGTGGAGTGCTGAAAACACCAGATAACGTGTTTCTCGCATCAAATAGCTCGAAACGAGCGATCTCGATGATTCTGCATACTTCGGACAGAAGTCTCACCAAAATTATCGTAAAAAATGCATATCTCAGCTTGAAACCCGACGAAAACCAAAATATCTCCGGTTCTGCATATCAAACGCACTGTGGAGTGGTGAAAACACCAGATAACGTGTTTCTCGCACTAACTATCTCGAAAAGAGCGATCTCGATGATTCAGCATACTTCGGACAGAAGACTCACCAAGATTATCGCAGAAAATGCATATCTCAGCTTCAAACCCCACGAAAACCAAGATATCGCCGGTTCTGCATACTAACCGCACTGTGGAGTGGTGAAAACACCAGATAACGTGTTTCTCGCATCAAATAGCTCGCAACGAGCGATCTCGATGTTTCTGCATACTTCGGACAGAAGTCTCACCAAAATTATCGTAAAAAATGCATATCTCAGCTTCAAACCCCACGAAAACCAAGATATCGCCGGTTCTGCATACTAAACGCACTGTGGAGTGGTGAAAACACCAGATAACGTGTTTCTCGCATTAAATAGCTCGAAACGAGCGATCTCGATGATTCTGCTTACTTCTGACAGAAGTCTCAACAAGATTATCGCAGAAAATGCATATCTCAACTTGAAACCCCACGAAAACCAAGATATCTACTGTTCGGCATATCAAACGCACTGTGCAGTGGTGAAAACAACAGATAACGTGTTTCTCGCACTAACTAGCTCGAAAAGAGCGATCTCGATGATTCAGCATACTTCGGACAGAAGTCTCACCAAGATTATCGTAAAAAATGCATATCTCAGCTTGAAACCCCACGAATGCCAAGATATCGATGGTTCTGCATATCAAACGCACTGTGGAGTGGTGAAAACACCGGATAAGGTTTTTCTCGCATTAACTAGCTCGAAAAGAGCGATCTCGATGTTTCAGCATACTTCGGACAGAAGTCTCACCAAGATTATCGCAGAAAATGCATATCTCAGCTTGAAACCCCACGAAAACCAAGATATCGGCGGTTCTGCATATCAAACGCACTGTGGAGTGCTGAAAACACCAGATAACGTGTTTCTCGCATCAAATAGCTCGAAACGAGCGATCTCGATGATTCTGCATACTTCGGACAGAAGTCTCACCAAAATTATCGTAAAAAATGCATATCTCAGCTTGAAACCCGACGAAAACCAAAATATCTCCGGTTCTGCATATCAAACGCACTGTGGAGTGGTGAAAACACCAGATAACGTGTTTCTCGCACTAACTATCTCGAAAAGAGCGATCTCGATGATTCAGCATACTTCGGACAGAAAACTCACCAAGATTATCGCAGAAAATGCATATCTCAGCTTCAAACCCCACGAAAACCAAGATATCGCCGGTTCTGCATACTAAACGCACTGTGGAGTGGTGAAAACACCAGATAACGTGTTTCTCGCATCAAATAGCTCGAAACGAGCGATCTCGATGTTTCTGCATACTTCGGACAGAAGTCTCACCAAAATTATCGTAAAAAATGCATATCTCAGCTTCAAACCCCACGAAAACCAAGATATCGCCGGTTCTGCATACTAAACGCACTGTGCAGTGGTGAAAACACCAGATAACGTGTTTCTCGCATTAAATAGCTCGAAACGAGCGATCTCGATGATTCTGCTTACTTCTGACAGAAGTCTCAACAAGATTATCGCAGAAAATGCATATCTCAACTTGAAACCCCACGAAAACCAAGATATCTACTGTTCGGCATATCAAACGCACTGTGCAGTGGTGAAAACAACAGATAACGTGTTTCTCGCACTAACTAGCTCGAAAAGAGCGATCTCGATGATTCAGCATACTTCGGACAGAAGTCTCACCAAGATTATCGTAAAAAATGCAATTCTCAGCTTGAAACCCCACGAATGCCAAGATATCGCTGGTTCTGCATATCAAACGCACTGTGGAGTGGTGAAAACACCGGATAAGGTTTTTCTCGCATTAACTAGCTCGAAAAGAGCGATCTCGATGTTTCAGCATACTTCGGACAGAAGTCTCACCAAGATTATCGCAGAAAATGCATATCTCAGCTTGAAACCCCACGAAAACCAAGATATCGCCGGTTCTGCATATCAAACGCACTGTGGAGTGGTGAAAACACCAGATAACGTGTTTCTCGCATTAAATGGCTCGAAAAGAGCGATCTCGATGATTCTGCATACTTCGGACAGAGGTCTCACCAAGATTATCGCAGAAAATGCATATCTCAGCTTGAAACCCCACGAAAAGAAAGATATCTACTGTTCTGCATATCAAACGCACTGTGGAGTGGTGAAAACACCAGAGAACGTGTTTCTCGCACTAACTAGCTCGAAAAGAGCGATCTCGATGATTCAGCATACTTCGGACAGAAGTCTCACCAAGATTATCGCAGAAAATGCATATCTCAGCTTGAAAGCCGACGAACACCAACATATCTCCGGTTCTGCATATCCAACGCACTGTGGAGTGGTGAAAACACCAGATAACGTGTTTCTCGCATTAAATAGCTCGAAACGAGCGATCTCGATGATTCTGCATACTTCGGACAGAAGTCTCAACAAGATTATCGCAGAAAATGCATATCTCAGCTTGAAACCCCACGAAAACCAAGATATCTACTGTTCTGCATATCGAACGCACTGTGGAGTGGTCAAATCACCAGAAAACCTGTTTCGTGCATTAAGTAGCTCGAAAAGAGCGATCTAGATGATTCTGCATACTTCGGACAGAAGTCTCAACAAGATTATCGCGGAAAATGCATATCTCTGCTTGAAACACCACGCAAACCAAGATATCTCCTGTTCTGCATATCCAAAGAACTGTGGAGTAGTGAAAACCCCATAAAACGTGTTTCTCGCATTAAATAGCTCGAAAAGAGCGCTCTCGATGTTTCTGCATACTTCGGACAGATGTCTCACCAAGCTTATCGTACAAAATGCATATCTCAGCTTGAAACCCGACGAAAACCAAAATATCTCCGGTTCTGCATATCCAGCGCACTGTGGAGTGGTTAAAACACCAGATAACGTGTTTCTCGCATTAAATAGCTCGAAACGAGCGATCTGGATGATTCTGCATACTTCGGATAGAAGTCTCAACAAGATTATCGCAGAAAATGCATATCTCAGCTTGAAACCCCACGAAAAGAAAGATATCTACTGTTCTGCATATCAAACGCACTGTGGAGTGGTGAAAACACCAGATAACGTGTTTCTCGCATTAAATAGCTCGAAACGAGCGATCTCGATGATTCTGCATACTTCGGACAGAAGTCTCACCAAAATTATCGTAAAAAATGCATATCTCAGCTTGAAACCCCACGAAAAGAAAGATATCTACTGTTCTGCATATCAAACGCACTGTGGAGTGGTGAAAACACCAGAGAACGTGTTTCTCGCACTAACTAGCTCGAAAAGAGCGATCTCGATGATTCAGCATACTTCGGACAGAAGTCTCACCAAGATTATCGCAGAAAATGCATATCTCAGCTTGAAAGCCGACGAACACCAACATATCTCCGGTTCTGCATATCCAACGCACTGTGGAGTGGTGAAAACACCAGATAACGTGTTTCTCGCATTAAATAGCTCGAAACGAGCGATCTCGATGATTCTGCATACTTCGGACAGAAGTCTCAACAAGATTATCGCAGAAAATGCATATCTCAGCTTGAAACCCCACGAAAACCAAGATATCTACTGTTCTGCATATCGAACGCACTGTGGAGTGGTCAAATCACCAGAAAACCTGTTTCGTGCATTAAGTAGCTCGAAAAGAGCGATCTAGATGATTCTGCATACTTCGGACAGAAGTCTCAACAAGATTATCGCGGAAAATGCATATCTCTGCTTGAAACACCACGCAAACCAAGATATCTCCTGTTCTGCATATCCAAAGAACTGTGGAGTAGTGAAAACCCCATAAAACGTGTTTCTCGCATTAAATAGCTCGAAAAGAGCGCTCTCGATGTTTCTGCATACTTCGGACAGATGTCTCACCAAGCTTATCGTACAAAATGCATATCTCAGCTTGAAACCCGACGAAAACCAAAATATCTCCGGTTCTGCATATCCAGCGCACTGTGGAGTGGTTAAAACACCAGATAACGTGTTTCTCGCATTAAATAGCTCGAAACGAGCGATCTGGATGATTCTGCATACTTCGGATAGAAGTCTCAACAAGATTATCGCAGAAAATGCATATCTCAGCTTGAAACCCCACGAAAAGAAAGATATCTACTGTTCTGCATATCAAACGCACTGTGGAGTGGTGAAAACACCAGATAACGTGTTTCTCGCATTAAATAGCTCGAAACGAGCGATCTCGATGATTCTGCATACTTCGGACAGAAGTCTCACCAAAATTATCGTAAAAAATGCATATCTCAGCTTGAAACCCCACGAAAAGAAAGATATCTACTGTTCTGCATATCAAACGCACTGTGGAGTGGTGAAAACACCAGATAACGTGTTTCTCGCACTAACTATCTCGAAAAGAGCGATCTCGATGATTCAGCATACTTCGGACAGAAAACTCACCAAGATTATCGCAGAAAATGCATATCTCAGCTTCAAACCCCACGAAAACCAAGATATCGCCGGTTCTGCATACTAAACGCACTGTGGAGTGGTGAAAACACCAGATAACGTGTTTCTCGCATCAAATAGCTCGAAACGAGCGATCTCGATGTTTCTGCATACTTCGGACAGAAGTCTCACCAAAATTATCGTAAAAAATGCATATCTCAGCTTCAAACCCCACGAAAACCAAGATATCGCCGGTTCTGCATACTAAACGCACTGTGGAGTGGTGAAAACACCAGATAACGTGTTTCTCGCATTAAATAGCTCGAAACGAGCGATCTCGATGATTCTGCTTACTTCTGACAGAAGTCTCAACAAGATTATCGCAGAAAATGCATATCTCAACTTGAAACCCCACGAAAACCAAGATATCTACTGTTCGGCATATCAAACGCACTGTGCAGTGGTGAAAACAACAGATAACGTGTTTCTCGCACTAACTAGCTCGAAAAGAGCGATCTCGATGATTCAGCATACTTCGGACAGAAGTCTCACCAAGATTATCGTAAAAAATGCATATCTCAGCTTGAAACCCCACGAATGCCAAGATATCGCTGGTTCTGCATATCAAACGCACTGTGGAGTGGTGAAATGACCGGATAAGGTTTTTCTCGCATTAACTAGCTCGAAAAGAGCGATCTCGATGTTTCAGCATACTTCGGACAGAAGTCTCACCAAGATTATCGCAGAAAATGCATATCTCAGCTTGAAACCCCACGAAAACCAAGATATCGCCGGTTCTGCATATCAAACGCACTGTGGAGTGGTGAAAACACCCGATAACGTGTTTCTCGCATTAAATGGCTCGAAAAGAGCGATCTCGATGATTCTGCATACTTCGGACAGAGGTCTCACCAAGATTATCGCAGAAAATGCATATCTCAGCTTGAAACCCCACGAAAAGAAAGATATCTACTGTTCTGCATATCAAACGCACTGTGGAGTGGTGAAAACACCAGAGAACGTGTTTCTCGCACTAACTAGCTCGAAAAGAGCGATCTCGATGATTCAGCATACTTCGGACAGAAGTCTCACCAAGATTATCGCAGAAAATGCATATCTCAGCTTGAAACCCGACGAAAACCAACATATCTCCGGTTCTGCATATCCAACGCACTGTGGAGTGGTGAAAACACCAGATAACGTGTTTCTCGCATTAAATAGCTCGAAACGAGCGATCTCGATGATTCTGCATACTTCGGACAGAAGTCTCAACAAGATTATCGCAGAAAATGCATATCTCAGCTTGAAACCCCACGAAAACCAAGATATCTACTGTTCTGCATATCGAACGCACTGTGGAGTGGTCAAATCACCAGAAAACCTGTTTCGTGCATTAAGTAGCTCGAAAAGAGCGATCTAGATGATTCTGCATACTTCGGACAGAAGTCTCAACAAGATTATCGCGGAAAATGCATATCTCTGCTTGAAACACCACGCAAACCAAGATATCTCCTGTTCTGCATATCCAAAGAACTGTGGAGTAGTGAAAACCCCATAAAACGTGTTTCTCGCATTAAATAGCTCGAAAAGAGCGCTCTCGATGTTTCTGCATACTTCGGACAGATGTCTCACCAAGCTTATCGTACAAAATGCATATCTCAGCTTCAAACCCGACGAAAACCAAAATATCTCCGGTTCTGCATATCCAGCGCACTGTGGAGTGGTTAAAACACCAGATAACGTGTTTCTCGCATTAAATAGCTCGAAACGAGCGATCTGGATGATTCTGCATACTTCGGATAGAAGTCTCAACAAGATTATCGCAGAAAATGCATATCTCAGCTTGAAACCCCACGAAAAGAAAGATATCTACTGTTCTGCATATCAAACGCACTGTGGAGTGGTGAAAACACCAGATAACGTGTTTCTCGCATTAAATAGCTCGAAACGAGCGATCTCGATGATTCTGCATACTTCGGACAGAAGTCTCACCAAAATTATCGTAAAAAATGCATATCTCAGCTTGAAACCCCACGAAAAGAAAGATATCTACTGTTCTGCATATCAAACGCACTGTGGAGTGGTGAAAACACCAGATAACGTGTTTCTCGCATCAAATAGCTCGAAACGAGCGATCTCGATGATTCTGCATACTTCGGACAGAAGTCTCACCAAAATTATCGTAAAAAATGCATATCTCAGCTTGAAACCCGACGAAAACCAAAATATCTCCGGTTCTGCATATCAAACGCACTGTGGAGTGGTGAAAACACCAGATAACGTGTTTCTCGCACTAACTATCTCGAAAAGAGCGATCTCGATGATTCAGCATACTTCGGACAGAAGACTCACCAAGATTATCGCAGAAAATGCATATCTCAGCTTCAAACCCCACGAAAACCAAGATATCGCCGGTTCTGCATACTAAACGCACTGTGGAGTGGTGAAAACACCAGATAACGTGTTTCTCGCATCAAATAGCTCGAAACGAGCGATCTCGATGATTCTGCATACTTCGGACAGAAGTCTCACCAAAATTATCGTAAAAAATGCATATCTCAGCTTCAAACCCCACGAAAACCAAGATATCGCCGGTTCTGCATACTAAACGCACTGTGGAGTGGTGAAAACACCAGATAACGTGTTTCTCGCATTAAATAGCTCGAAACGAGCGATCTCGATGATTCTGCTTACTTCTGACAGAAGTCTCAACAAGATTATCGCAGAAAATGCATATCTCAACTTGAAACCCCACGAAAACCAAGATATCTACCGTTCGGCATATCAAACGCACTGTGCAGTGGTGAAAACAACAGATAACGTGTTTCTCGCACTAACTAGCTCGAAAAGAGCGATCTCGATGATTCAGCATACTTCGGACAGAAGTCTCACCAAGATTATCGTAAAAAATGCATATCTCAGCTTGAAACCCCACGAATACCAAGATATCGCTGGTTCTGCATATCAAACGCACTGTGGAGTGGTGAAAACACCGGATAAGGTTTTTCTCGCATTAACTAGCTCGAAAAGAGCGATCTCGATGTTTCAGCATACTTCGGACAGAAGTCTCACCAAGATTATCGCAGAAAATGCATATCTCAGCTTGAAACCCCACGAAAACCAAGATATCGCCGGTTCTGCATATCAAACGCACTGTGGAGTGGTGAAAACACCAGATAACGTGTTTCTCGCATTAAATGGCTCGAATAGAGCGATCTCGATGATTCTGCATACTTCGGACAGAGGTCTCACCAAGATTATCGCAGAAAATGCATATCTCAGCTTGAAACCCCACGAAAAGAAAGATATCTACTGTTCTGCATATCAAACGCACTGTGGAGTGGTGAAAACACCAGAGAACGTGTTTCTCGCACTAACTAGCTCGAAAAGAGCGATCTCGATGATTCAGCATACTTCGGACAGAAGTCTCACCAAGATGATCGCAGAAAATGCATATCTCAGCTTAAAACCCCACGAAAACCAAGATATCTACTGTTCTGCATATCGAACGCACTGTGGAGTGGTCAAATCACCAGAAAACCTGTTTCGTGCATTAAGTAGCTCGAAAAGAGCGATCTAGATGATTCTGCATACTTCGGACAGAAGTCTCAACAAGATTATCGCGGAAAATGCATGTCTCTGCTTGAAACACCACGCAAACCAAGATATCTCCTGTTCTGCATATCCAAAGAACTGTGGAGTAGTGAAAACCCCATAAAACGTGTTTCTCGCATTAAATAGCTCGAAAAGAGCGCTCTCGATGTTTCTGCATACTTCGGACAGATGTCTCACAAAGCTTATCGTACAAAATGCATATCTCAGCTTGAAACCCGACGAAAAGAAAGATATCTACTGTTCTGCATATCAAACGCACTGTGGAGTGGTGAAAACACCAGATAACGTGTTTCTCGCATTAAATAGCTCGAAACGAGCGATCTGGATGATTCTGCATACTTCGGATAGAAGTCTCAACAAGATTATCGCAGAAAATGCATATCTCAGCTTGAAACCCCACGAAAAGAAAGATATCTACTGTTCTGCATATCAAACGCACTGTGGAGTGGTTAAAACACCAGATAACGTGTTTCTCGCATTAAATAGCTCGAAACGAGCGATCTGGATGATTCTGCATACTTCGGATAGAAGTCTCAACAAGATTATCGCAGAAAATGCATATCTCAGCTTGAAACCCCACGAAAAGAAAGATATCTACTGTTCTGCATATCAAACGCACTGTGGAGTGGTGAAAACACCAGATAACGTGTTTCTCGCATTAAATAGCTCGAAACGAGCGATCTCGATGATTCTGCTTACTTCTGACAGAAGTCTCAACAAGATTATCGCAGAAAATGCATATCTCAACTTGAAACCCCACGAAAACCAAGATATCTACTCTTCTGCATATCAAACTCACTGTGGAGTGGTGGAAACACCAGATAACGTGTTTCTCGCACTAACTAGCACGAAAAGAGCGATCTCGATGATTCAGCATACTTCGGACAGAATTCTCACCAAGATTGTCGCAGAAAATGCATATCTCAGCTTGAAACCCCACGAAAACCAAGATATCGGCGGTTCTGCATATCAAGCGCACTGTGGAGTGGTGAAAACACCAGATAACGTGTTTCTCGCATCAAATAGCTCGACAAGTGCGATCTCGATGATTCTGCATACTTCTAACAGAAGTCTCACCAAGATTATCTCAGAAAATGCATATCTCAGCTTGAAACCCCACGAAAACCATGATGTCGCTGGTACTGCATATCAAACGCACTGTGGAGTGGTGAAAACACCAGATAACGTGTTTCTTGCATTAAATAGCTCGAAAAGAGCGATCTCGATGTTTCTGCATACTTCGGACAGATGTCTCACCAAGCTTATCGTACAAAATGCATATCTCAGCTTGAAACCCGACGAAAACCAAAATATCGCCGGTTCTGCATATCAAACCAACTGTGGAGTGGTGAAAACACCAGATAACCTGCTTCTCGCATTAAATAGCTCGAAAAGGGCGATCACCATGATTCTGCAAACCTCTGACAGAAGTCTCACCAGGATTATCGTAGAAAATGCATATCTCAGCTTGAAACCCGGCCGAAACCAAGATATCTCCGGTTCTGCATGTCAAACGTACTGTGGAGTGGTGAAAACACAAGAAAACGTGTTTCGTGCATTAAGTAGCTCGAAAAGAGCGATCTAGATGATTCTGCATACTTCTGACAAAAGACCCACCAAGATTATCGTAGAAAATGCATATCTCAGCTTGAAACCCGACGAAAACCGAGTTATCTCCGGTTCTGCGCATCAAACCTACCGTGGAATGGTGAAAACACCAGAAAACGTGTTTCGCGCATTAAGTATCTCGACAAGAGCGATCTCGATGATTCTGCACACTTCGGACAGAAGTCTCACCAAGATTATCGCAGAAAATGCATATTTCAGCTTGAAACCCCACGAAAACCAAGATATCGCCGGTTCTGCATATCATACGCACTGTGCAGTGGTGAAAACACCAGATAACGTGTTTCTCGCATTAAATAGCTCGAAACGAGCGATCTCGATGATTGTGCATACTTCGGACAGAAGTCTCAACAAGATTATCGCAGAAAATGCATATCGCAGCTTGAAACCCCACGAAAACCAAGATATCTACTGTTCTGCATCTCAAACGCACTGTGGAGTGGTGAAAACACCAGATAACGTGTTTCTTGCACTAACTAGCTCGAAAAGGACGATCTTAATGATTCAGCATACTTCGGACAGAAGTATCACCAACATTATCGCAGAAAATGCATATCTCAGCTTGAAACCCCACGAAAACCAAGATATCGCCGGTTCTGCATATCAAACGGACTGTGGAGTGGTGAAAACACCAGATAAGGTGTTTCTCGCATTAAATAGCTCGAAACGAGCGATCTCGATGATTCTGCATACTTCGGACAGAAGTCTCACCAAGATTATCGTAGAAAATGCATATCTCAGCTTGAAACCCGACGAAAACCAAGATATCGCTGGTTCTGCATATCAAACGCACTGTGGAGTGGTGAAAACACCGGATAAGTTTTTTCTCGCATTAAATAGCTCGAAACGAGCAATCTCGATTATTCTGCATACTTCGGACAGAAGTCTCAACAAGATTATCGCAGAAAATGCATATCTCAGCTTGAAACCCCACGAAAACCAAGATATCTACTGTTCTGCATATCAAACGCACTGTGGAGTGGTGAAAACACCAGATAACGTGTTTCTTGCACTAACTAGCTCGAAAAGGACGATCTTGATGATTCAGCATACTTCGGACAGAAGTCTCACCAACATTATCGCAGAAAATGCATATCTCAGCTTGAAACCCCACGAAAACCAAGATATCGCCGGTTCTGCATATCAAACGGACTGTGGAGTGGTGAAAACACCAGATAACGTGTTTCTCGCATTAAATAGCTCGAAACGAGCGATCTCGATGATTAAGCATACTTCGGACAGAAGTCTCACCAACATTATCGCAGAAAATGCATATCTCAGCTTGAAACCCCACGAAAACCAAGATATCGCCGGTTCTGCATATCAAACGGACTGTGGAGTGGTGAAAACACCAGATAACGTGTTTCTCGCATTAAATAGCTCGAAACGAGCGATCTCGATGATTCTGCATACTTCGGACAGAAGTCTCACCAAGATTATCGTAGAAAATGCATATCTCAGCTTGAAACCCGACGAAAACCAAGATATCGCTGGTTCTGCATATCAAACGCACTGTGGAGTGGTGAAAACACCGGATAAGTTTTTTCTCGCATTAAATAGCTCGAAACGAGCGATCTCGATAATTCTGCATATTTCGGACAGAAGTCTCAACAAGATTATCGCAGAAAATGCATATCTCAGCTTGAAACCCCACGAAAACCAAGATATCTACTGTTCTGCATGTCAAACGCACTGTGGAGTGGTGAAAACACCAGATAACGTGTTTCTTGCACTAACTAGCTCGAAAAGGACGATCTTGATGATTCGGCATACTTCGGACAGAAGTCTCACCAACATTATCGCAGAAAATGCATATCTCAGCTTGAAACCCCACGAAAACCAAGATATCGCCGGTTCTGCATATCAAACGGACTGTGGAGTGGTGAAAACACCAGATAACGTGTTTCTCGCATTAAATAGCTCGAAACGAGCGATCTCGATGATTAAGCATACTTCGGACAGAAGTCTCACCAACATTATCGCAGAAAATGCATATCTCAGCTTGAAACCCCACGAAAACCAAGATATCGCCGGTTCTGCATATCAAACGGACTGTGGAGTGGTGAAAACACCAGATAACGTGTTTCTCGCATTAAATAGCTCGAAACGAGCGATCTCGATGATTCTGCATACTTCGGACAGAAGTCTCACCAGGATTATCGTAGAAAATGCATATCTCAGCTTGAAACCCGACCGAAACCAAGATATCGCTGGTTCTGCATGTCAAACGCACTGTGGAGCGGTGAAAACACCGGATGACGTGTTTCTCGCATTAAATAGCTCGAAAAGAGCGATCTAGATGATTCAGCATACTTCGGACAGAAGTCTCTCCAAGATTATCGCAGGAAATGCATATCTCAGCTTGAACCCCACGAAAACAAATATATCTCCGGTTCTGCATATCCAACGAACTGTGGAGTGGTGAAAACCCCAGAAAACGAGTTTCTCACATTAAATAGCTCGAAAAGAGCGCTCTCGATGTTTCTGCATACTTCGGACAGATGTTTCACCAAGATTATCGCAGGAAATGCATATCTCAGCTTGAACCCCACGAAAACAAAGATATCTCCGGTTCTGCATATCCAACGAACTGTGGAGTGGTGAAAACCCCAGAAAACGAGTTTCTTGCATTAAATAGCTCGAAAAGAGCGCTCTCGATGTTTCTGCATACTTTGGACAGATGTTTCACCAAGATTATCGTAGAAAATGCATATCTCAGCTTGAAACCCGACCGAAACCAAGATATCTCCGGTCCTGCATGTCAAACGTACTGTGGAGTGGTGAAAACACCAGAAAACGTGATTCGTGCATTAGGTAGCTCGAAAAGAGCGATCTAGATGATTCTGCAAACTTCTGACTGAAGTCTCACCAATATTATCGCAGAAAATGCATATCTCAGCTGGAAACCCCACGAAAACCAAGATATCTACTGTTCTGCATATCAAACGCACTGTGGAGTGGTGAAAACACCAGATAACGTGTTTCTCGCACTAACTAGCTAGAACAGAGCGATCTCGATGATTCAGCATACTTCGGACAGAAGTGTCACCAAGATTATCGTAGAAAATGCATATCTCAGCTTGAAACCCGACGAAATCAAAGATGTCGCCGGTTCTGCATATCAAACGCACTGTGGAGTGGTGAAAACACCAGAAAACGAGTTTCTCGCATGAAATAGCTCGAAAAGAGCGCTCTTGATGTTTCTGCATACTTCGGACAGATGTTTCACCAAGATTATCGTAGAAAATGCATATCTCAGCTTGAAACCCGACGAAAACCAAAATATCGCCGGTTCTGCATATCAAACCAACTGTGGAGTGGTGAAAACACCAGATAACGTGTTTCTCGCATTAAATAGCTCGAAAAGTGCGATCTCGATGATTCTGCATACTTCTAACAGAAGTCTCACCAAGATTATCGCAGAAAATGCATATCTCTGCTTGAAACCCCACGAAAACCAAGATATCTACTGTTCTGCATATCCAACGAACTGTGGAGTGGTGAAAACCCCAGAAATCGTGTTTCTCGCATTAAATAGCTCGAAAAGAGCGCTCTCGACGTTTCTGAATACTTCGGACAGATGTTTCACCAAGCTTATCGTAGAAAATGCATATCTCAGCTTGAAACCCGACGAAAACCGTGTTATCTCCGGTTCTGCACATGAAACGTACCGTGGAGTGGTGAAAACACCAGAAAACGTGTTTCGCGCATTAAGTATCTCGAAAAGAGCGTTCTCGAAGATTCTGCATACTTCTGACAGAAGTCTCACCAGGATTATCGTAGAAAATGCATATCTCAGCTTGAAACCCGGCCGAAACCAAGATATCCCCGGTTCTGCATGTCAAACGTACTGTGGAGTGGTGAAAACACCAGAAAACGTGTTTCGCGCATTAAGTATCTCGAATGAGCGATCTCGATGATTCAGCATACTTCGGACAGAAGTGTCACCAAGATTATCGCAGAAAATGCATATCTCAGCTCGAAACCTCACGAAGATCAAGATCTTGCCGGTTCTGCATATCAAACGCACTGTGGAGTGGTGAAAGCAACCAGAGATCGTGTTTCTCGCGTTAAATAGCTCGAAAAGGCCGATCACGATGATTCTGCATACCTCTGACAGAAGTTTCACCAGGATTATCGTAGAAAATGCATATCTCAGCTTGAAACCCGGCCGAAACCAAGATATCTCCGGTGCTGCATGTCAAACGTACTGTGGAGTGGTGAAAACACCAGATAACGTGTTTCTCGCACTAACTAGCTAGAACAGAGCGATCTCGATGATTCAGCATACTTCTGACAGAAGTCTCACCATGATTATCGTAAAAAATGCATATCTCAGCTTGAAACCCCACGAAAACCAAGATATCGCTGGTTCTGCATATGAAACGCACTGTGGAGTGGTGAAAACACCAGATAACGTGTTTCTCGCATTAAATAGCTCGAAACGAGCGATCTCGATGATTAAGCATACTTCGGACAGAAGTCTCACGAAGATTATCGTAAAAAATGCATATCTCAGCTTGAAACCCTCGAAAACCAAGATATCGCTGGTTCTGCATATCAAACGCACTGTGGAGTGGTGAAAACACCAGATAACGAGTTTCTCGCATTAAATAGCTCGAAACGAGCGATCTCGATGATTAAGCATACTTCGGACAGAAGTCTCACGAAGATTATCGTAAAAAATGCATATCTCAGCTTGAAACCCCACGAAAACCAAGATATCTACTGTTCTGCATGTCAAACGCACTGTGGAGTGGGCAAAACACCAGATAACGTGTTTCTTGCACTAACTAGCTCGAAAAGGACGATCTTGATGATTCAGCATACTTCGGACAGAAGACTCACCAACATTATCGCAGAAAATGCATATCTCAGCTTGAAACCCCACGATAACCAAGATATCGCCGGTTCTGCATATCAAACGGACTGTGGAGTGGTGAAAGCACCAGATAACGTGTTTCTCGCATTAAATAGCTCGAAACGAGCGATCTCGATGATTCTGCATACTTCGGACAGAAGTCTCACCAAGATTATCGTAGAAAATGCATATCTCAACTTGAAAACCAACGAAAACCAAGATATCGCTGGTTCTGCATATCAAACGCACTGTGGAGTGGTGAAAACACCGGATAAGTTTTTTCTCGCATTAAATAGCTCGAAACGAGCAATCTCGATGATTCTGCATACTTCGGACAGAAGTCTCAACTAGATTATCGCAGAAAATGCATATCTCAGCTTGAAACCCCACGAAAACCAAGATATCTACTGTTCTGCATATCAAACGCACTGTGGAGTGGTGAAAACACCAGATAACGTGTTTCTTGCACTAACTAGCTCGAAAAGGACGATCTTGATGATTCAGCATACTTCGGACAGAAGTCTCACCAACATTATCGCAGAAAATGCATATCTCAGCTTGAAACCCCACGAAAACCAAGATATCGCCGGTTCTGCATATCAAACGGACTGTGGAGTGGTGAAAACACCAGATAACGTGTTTCTCGCATTAAATAGCTCGAAACGAGCGATCTCGATGATTAAGCATACTTCGGACAGAAGTCTCACGAAGATTATCGTAAAAAATGCATATCTCAGCTTGAAACCCCACGAAAACCAAGATATCGCTGGTTCTGCATATCAAACGCACTGTGGAGTGGTGAAAACACCGGATAAGTTTTTTCTCGCATTAAATAGCTCGAAATGAGCGATCTCGATGATTCTGCATACTTCGGACAGAAGTCTCAACAAGATTATCGCAGAAAATGCATATCTCAGCTTGAAACCCCACGAAAACCAAGATATCTACTGTTCTGCATATCAAACGCACTGTGGAGTGGTGAAAACACCAGATAACGTGTTTCTTGCACTAACTAGCTCGAAAAGGACGATCTTGATGATTCAGCATACTTCGGACAGAAGTCTCACCAACATTATCGCAGAAAATGCATATCTCAGCTTGAAACCCCACGAAAACCAAGATATCGCCGGTTCTGCATATCAAACGGACTGTGGAGTGGTGAAAACACCAGATAACGTGTTTCTCGCATTAAATAGCTCGAAACGAGCGATCTCGATGATTCTGCATACTTCGGACAGAAGTCTCACCAAGATTATCGTAGAAAATGCATATCTCAGCTTGAAACCCGACGAAAACCGAGTTATCTCTGGTTCTGCACATCAAACCTACCGTGGAGTGGTGAAAACACCAGAAAACGTGTTTCGCGCATTAAGTATCTCGAAAAGAGCGATCTCGATGATTCTGCACACTTCGGACAGAAGTGTCACCAAGATTATCGCAGAAAATGCATATCTCAGCTTGAAACCCCACGAAAACCGAGTTATCTCCGGTTCTGCACATCAAACCTACCGTGGAGTGCTGAAAACACCAGAAAACGTGTTTCGCGCATTAAGTATCTCGAAAAGAGCGATCTCGATGATTCTGCACACTTCGGACAGAAGTCTCACCAACATTATCGCAGAAAATGCATATCTCAGCTTGAAACCCCACGAAAACCAAGATATCGCCGGTTCTGCATATCAAACGGACTGTGGAGCGGTGAAAACACCGGATAACGTGTTTCTCGCATTAAATAGCTCGAAAAGAGCGATCTAGATGATTCAGCATACTTCGGACAGAAGTCTCTCCAAGATTATCGCAGGAAATGCATATCTCAGCTTGAACCCCACGAAAACAAATATATCTCCGGTTCTGCATATCCAACGAACTGTGGAGTGGTGAAAACCCCAGAAAACGAGTTTCTCGCATTAAATAGCTCGAAAAGAGCGCTCTCGATGTTTCTGCATACTTCGGACAGATGTTTCACCAAGATTATCGCAGGAAATGCATATCTCAGCTTGAACCCCACGAAAACAAAGATATCTCCGGTTCTGCATATCCAACGAACTGTGGAGTGGTGAAAACCCCAGAAAACGAGTTTCTTGCATTAAATAGCTCGAAAAGAGCGCTCTCGATGTTTCTGCATACTGCGGACAGATGTTTCACCAAGATTATCGTAGAAAATGCATATCTCAGCTTGAAACCCGACGAAAACCAAAATATCGCCGGTTCTGCATATCAAACCAACTGTGGAGTGGTGAAAACACCAGATAACGTGTTTCTCGCATTAAATAGCTCGAAAAGTGCGATCTCGATGATTCTGCATACTTCTAACAGAAGTCTCACCAAGATTATCGCAGAAAATGCATATCTCTGCTTGAAACCCCACGAAAACCAAGATATCTACTGTTCTGCATATCCAACGAACTGTGGAGTGGTGAAAACCCCAGAAATCGTGTTTCTCGCATTAAATAGCTCGAAAAGAGCGCTCTCGACGTTTCTGCATACTTCGGACAGATGTTTCACCAAGCTTATCGTAGAAAATGCATATCTCAGCTTGAAACCCGACGAAAACCGTGTTATCTCCGGTTCTGCACATCAAACGTACCGTGGAGTGGTGAAAACACCAGAAAACGTGTTTCGCGCATTAAGTATCTCGAAAAGAGCGTTCTCGAAGATTCTGCATACTTCTGACAGAAGTCTCACCAGGATTATCGTAGAAAATGCATATCTCAGCTTGAAACCCGGCCGAAACCAAGATATCTCCGGTTCTGCATGTCAAACGTACTGTGGAGTGGTGAAAACACCAGATAACGTGTTTCTCGCACTAACTAGCTAGAACAGAGCGATCTCGATGATTCAGCATACTTCGGACAGAAGTGTCACCAAGATTATCGCAGAAAATGCATATCTCAGCTCGAAACCTCACGAAGATCAAGATCTTGCCGGTTCTGCATATCAAACGCACTGTGGAGTGGTGAAAGCAACCAGAGAACGTGTTTCTCGCGTTAAATAGCTCGAAAAGGCCGATCACGATGATTCTGCATACCTCTGACAGAAGCCTCACCAGGATTATCGTAGAAAATGCATATCTCAGCTTGAAACCCGGCCGAAACCAAGATATCTCCGGTTCTGCATGTCAAACGTACTGTGGAGTGGTGAAAACACCAGAAAACGTGTTTCGCGCATTAAGTATCTCGAAAAGAGCGATCTCGATGATTCAGCATACTTCGGACAGAAGTGTCACCAAGATTATCGCAGAAAATGCATATCTCAGCTCGAAACCTCACGAAGATCAAGATCTTGCCGGTTCTGCATATCAAACGCACTGTGGAGTGGTGAAAGCAACCAGAGATCGTGTTTCTCGCGTTAAATAGCTGGAAAAGGCCGATCACGATGATTCTGCATACCTCTGACAGAAGTTTCACCAGGATTATCGTAGAAAATGCATATCTCAGCTTGAAACCCGGCCGAAACCAAGATATCTCCGGTGCTGCATGTCAAACGTACTGTGGAGTGGTGAAAACACCAGATAACGTGTTTCTCGCACTAACTAGCTAGAACAGAGCGATCTCGATGATTCAGCATACTTCTGACAGAAGTCTCACCATGATTATCGTAAAAAATGCATATCTCAGCTGGAAACCCCACGAAAACCAAGATATCGCTGGTTCTGCATATCAAACGCACTGTGGAGTGGTGAAAACACCAGATAACGTGTTTCTCGCATTAAATAGCTCGAAACGAGCGATCTCGATGATTAAGCATACTTCGGACAGAAGTCTCACGAAGATTATCGTAAAAAATGCATATCTCAGCTTGAAACCCTCGAAAACCAAGATATCGCTGGTTCTGCATATCAAACGCACTGTGGAGTGGTGAAAACACCAGATAACGTGTTTCTCGCATTAAATAGCTCGAAACGAGCGATCTCGATGATTAAGCATACTTCGGACAGAAGTCTCACGAAGATTATCGTAAAAAATGCATATCTCAGCTTGAAACCCCACGAAAACCAAGATATCTACTGTTCTGCATGTCAAACGCACTGTGGAGTGGGCAAAACACCAGATAACGTGTTTCTTGCACTAACTAGCTCGAAAAGGACGATCTTGATGATTCAGCATACTTCGGACAGAAGACTCACCAACATTATCGCAGAAAATGCATATCTCAGCTTGAAACCCCACGAAAACCAAGATATCGCCGGTTCTGCATATCAAACGGACTGTGGAGTGGTGAAAGCACCAGATAACGTGTTTCTCGCATTAAATAGCTCGAAACGAGCGATCTCGATGATTCTGCATACTTCGGACAGAAGTCTCACCAAGATTATCGTAGAAAATGCATATCTCAACTTGAAACCCAACGAAAACCAAGATATCGCTGGTTCTGCATATCAAACGCACTGTGGAGTGGTGAAAACACCGGATAAGTTTTTTCTCGCATTAAATAGCTCGAAACGAGCAATCTCGATGATTCTGCATACTTCGGACAGAAGTCTCAACTAGATTATCGCAGAAAATGCATATCTCAGCTTGAAACCCCACGAAAACCAAGATATCTACTGTTCTGCATATCAAACGCACTGTGGAGTGGTGAAAACACCAGATAACGTTTTTCTTGCACTAACTAGCTCGAAAAGGACGATCTTGATGATTCAGCATACTTCGGACAGAAGTCTCACCAAGATTATCGCAGAAAATGCATATCTCAGCTTGAAACCCCACGATAACCAAGATATCGCCGGTTCTGCATATCAAACGGACTGTGG
>CATORF010000691.1:0-117000 GCA_951804975.1 Anthophora plumipes
CACCACAGTGCGTTTGATATGCAGAACCAGCGATATCTTGGTTTTCGTGGGGGTTCAATCTGAGATATGCACATTCTATGATAATCTTGGTGAGACTTCTGTCAGAAGTATGCAGAATCATCGGCATCTCCCTTTTCGACCTATTTAATGCGAGAAACACGTTCTCTGGTTGTTTTCACCACTCCACAGTGGGTTTGATATGCAGAACCGGCGACATCTTGATTTTCGTGAGGTTTCAAGCTGAGATATGCATTTTCAGCGATAATCTTGGTGAGTCTTTTGTCAGAAGTATGCAGAATCTTCGAGATCGCTCTTTTCGAGCAACTTAATGCGGGAAACACGATATCTGGTTGTTTTCACCACTCCACAGTGCGTTTGATATGCAGAACGGGCGACATCTTGGCTGTCGTAGGGTATCAAGCTGAGATATGCATTTTCTACCATAATCTTGGTGAGAGTTCTGTCAGAAGTATGCAGAATCATCGAGATCCCTCTTTTCGAGCTAGTTAATGCGAGAAACACGTTTTCTGGGGTTTTCACCACTCCACAGTTCGTTGGATATGCAGAACAGGAGATATCTTGGTTTTCGTGGGGTTTCTAGCAGAGATATGCATTTTCTGCGATAATCATGGTGAGACTTCTGTTAGAAGTATGCAGAATCATCGAGATCGCACTTTTCAATCAATTTAATGCGAGAAACACGTTGTCTGGTGTTTTCACCACTCCACAGTTGGTTTGATATGCAGAACAGGCGATGTTTGGTTTTCGTCGGGTTTCAAGCTGAGATATGCATTTTCTGCGATAATCTTGGTGAGACTTCAGTCAGAAATATGCAGAATCTTCTAGATCGCTCTTTTCGAGCTATTTAATGCGAAAAAACAAGTTTTCTGGTGTTTTCACCACTCCACAGTTCGTTGGATATGCAGAACAGGAGATATCTTGGTTTTCGTGGGGTTTCTAGCAGAGACATGCATTTTCAGCGATAATCTTGGTGAGTCTTCTGTCTGAAGTATGCAGAATCATCGAGATCCCTCTTTTCGAGCTAGTTAATGCGAGAAACACGTTATCTGGTTTTTTCACCACTACATAGTGCCTTTGATATGCAGTACCAGCGATATCTTGGTTTTCGTGGGGTTTCAAGCTGAGATATGCATTTTTTACGATAATCTTGGTGAGACTTCTGTCCGAAGTATGCTTAATCATCGAGATCGCTCTATTCGAGCTATTTAATGTGAGAAACACGTTATCTGGTGTTTCCAGCACTCCACAGTGCGTTTTATATGCAGAACCAGCGATATCTTGGCTTTCGTGGGGTTTCAAGCTGAGATATGCATTGTCTGCGATAATCTAGGTGAGACTTCTGTCCGAAGTATGCAGATTCATCGAGATCGTACTTTTCGAGCTATTTTATGCGAGAAACACGTTTTCTGGGGTATTCACCACTCCACAGTTCGTTGGATATGCAGAACAGGTGATATCTTGGTTTTCGAGGGGTTTCAAGCTGAGATATGCATTTTCTGCGATAATCTTGGTGAGACTTCTGTCAGACGTATGCAGAATCATCGGCATCTCCCTTTTCGACCTATTTAATGCGAGAAACACGTTCTCTGGTTGTTTTCACCACTCCACAGTGGGTTTGATATGCAGAACCGGCGACATCTTGATTTTCGTGAGGTTCCAAGCTGAGATATGCATTTTCAGCGATAATCTTGGTGAGTCTTTTGTCAGAAGTATGCAGAATCTTCGAGATCGCTCTTTTCGAGCAACTTAATTCGAGAAACACGATATCTGGTTGTTTTCACCACTCCACAGTGCGTTTGATATGCAGAACGTGCGACATCTTGATTTTCGTGGTGTTTCCAGCTGAGATATGCATTGTCTGCGATAATCTTGGTGAGACTTCTGTCCGAAGTGTGCAGAATCATCGAGATCGCTCTTTTCGAGCTATTTAGTGCGAGAAATACGTTTTCTGGGGTTTTCACCACTCCACAGTTTGTTGGATATGCAGAACAGGTGATATCTTGGTTTTCGAGGGGTTTCAAGCTGAGATATGCATTTTCTGCGATAATCTTGGTGAGACTTCTGTCAGACGTATGCAGAATCATCGGCATCTCCCTTTTCGACCTATTTAATGCGAGAAACACGTTCTCTGGTTGTTTTCACCACTCCACAGTGGGTTTGATATGCAGAACCGGCGACATCTTGATTTTCGTGAGGTTCCAAGCTGAGATATGCATTTTCAGCGATAATCTTGGTGAGTCTTTTGTCAGAAGTATGCAGAATCTTCGAGATCGCTCTTTTCGAGCAACTTAATT
Source organism: Anthophora plumipes (assembly GCA_951804975.1). Classification (NCBI taxonomy): domain Eukaryota; kingdom Metazoa; phylum Arthropoda; class Insecta; order Hymenoptera; family Apidae; genus Anthophora; species Anthophora plumipes. Next base: position 2,316 of record CATORF010000691.1, read on the forward strand.
CGAGAAACACGATATCTGGTTGTTTTCACCACTCCACAGTGCGTTTGATATGCAGAACGTGCGACATCTTGATTTTCGTGGTGTTTCCAGCTGAGATATGCATTTTCTGCGATAATCTTGGTGAGACTTCTGTCAGACGTATGCAGAATCATCGGCATCTCCCTTTTCGACCTATTTAATGCGAGAAACACGTTCTCTGGTTGTTTTCACCACTCCACAGTGGGTTTGATATGCAGAACCGGCGACATCTTGATTTTCGTGAGGTTCCAAGCTGAGATATGCATTTTCAGCGATAATCTTGGTGAGTCTTTTGTCAGAAGTATGCAGAATCTTCGAGATCGCTCTTTTCGAGCAACTTAATGCGGGAAACACGATATCTGGTTGTTTTCACCACTCCACAGTGCGTTTGATATGCAGAACGGGCGACATCTTGATTTTCGTGGTGTTTCCAGCTGAGATATGCATTTTCTGCGATAATCTTGGTGAGTCTTCTGTCAGAAGTATGCAGACTAATCTAGATCGTTCTTTTCGAGCTATTTAATTCGAGAAACACGTTATCTGGTTGTTTTCACCACTCCACAGTGCGTTTAATATGCAGAAGCGGCGACATCTTGATTTTCGTCGGATTTCAAGCTGAGACATGCATTTTCTGCGATAATCTTGGTGAGTCTTCTGTCTGAAGTATGCAGAATCATCGAGATCCCTCTTTTCGAGCTAGTTAATGCGAGAAACACGTTATCTGGTTTTTTCACCACTACATAGTGCCTTTGATATGCAGTACCAGCGATATCTTGGCTTTCGTGGGGTTTCAAGCTGAGATATGCATTGTCTGCGATAATCTAGGTGAGACTTCTGTCCGAAGTATGCAGATTCATCGAGATCGCTCTTTTCGAGCAACTTAATGCGAGAAACACGATATCTGGTTGTTTTCACCACTCCACAGTGCGTTTGATATGCAGAACGGGCGACATCTTGATTTTCGTGGTGTTTCCAGCTGAGATATGCATTGTCTGCGATAATCTAGGTGAGACATCTGTCCGAAGTATGCAGATTCATCGAGATCGTACTTTTCGAGCTATTTTATGCGAGAAACACGTTTTCTGGGGTTTTCACCACTCCACAGTTTGTTGGATATGCAGAACAGGTGATATCTTGGTTTTCGAGGGGTTTCAAGCTGAGATATGCATTTTCTGCGATAATCTTGGTGAGACTTCTGTCAGACGTATGCAGAATCATCGGCATCTCCCTTTTCGACCTATTTAATGCGAGAAACACGTTCTCTGGTTGTTTTCACCACTCCACAGTGGGTTTGATATGCAGAACCGGCGACATCTTGATTTTCGTGAGGTTCCAAGCTGAGATATGCATTTTCAGCGATAATCTTGGTGAGTCTTTTGTCAGAAGTATGCAGAATCTTCGAGATCGCTCTTTTCGAGCAACTTAATTCGAGAAACACGATATCTGGTTGTTTTCACCACTCCACAGTGCGTTTGATATGCAGAACGTGCGACATCTTGATTTTCGTGGTGTTTCCAGCTGAGATATGCATTGTCTGCGATAATCTTGGTGAGACTTCTGTCCGAAGTGTGCAGAATCATCGAGATCGCTCTTTTCGAGCTATTTAGTGCGAGAAATACGTTTTCTGGGGTTTTCACCACACCACAGTTCGTTGGATATGCAGAACAGGTGATATCTTGGGTTTCGAGGGGTTTCAAGCTGAGATATGCATTTTCTGCGATAATCTTGGTGAGACCTCTGTCCGAAGTATGCAGAAACATCGAGATCGCTCTTTTCGAGCTATTTAATGCGAGAAACACGATATCTGGTGTTTTCACCACCCCACAGTGCGTTTGATATGCAGAACCGGCGATATCTGGGTTTTCGTGGTGTTTCAAGCTGAGATATGCATTTTCTGCGATAATCTTGGTGAGACCTCTGTCCGAAGTATGCAGAAACATCGAGATCGCTCTTTTCGACCTATTTAATGCGAGAAACACGTTATCTGGTGTTTTCGCCACACCACAGTGCGTTTGATATGCAGAACCAGCGATATCTTGGTTTTCGTGGGGGTTCAATCTGAGATATGCACATTCTATGATAATCTTGGTGAGACTTCTGTCAGAAGTATGCAGAATCATCGGCATCTCCCTTTTCGACCTATTTAATGCGAGAAACACGTTCTCTGGTTGTTTTCACCACTCCACAGTGGGTTTGATATGCAGAACCGGCGACATCTTAATTTTCGTGAGGTTTCAAGCTGAGATATGCATTTTCAGCGATAATCTTGGTGAGTCTTTTGTCAGAAGTATGCAGAATCTTCGAGATCGCTCTTTTCGAGCAACTTAATGCGGGAAACACGATATCTGGTTGTTTTCACCACTCCACAGTGCGTTTGATATGCAGAACGGGCGACATCTTGGCTGTCGTAGGGTATCAAGCTGAGATATGCATTTTCTACCATAATCTTGGTGAGAGTTCTGTCAGAAGTATGCAGAATCATCGAGATCCCTCTTTTCGAGCTAGTTAATGCGAGAAATACGTTTTCTGGGGTTTTCACCACTCCACAGTTCGTTGGATATGCAGAACAGGAGATATCTTGGTTTTCGTGGGGTTTCTAGCAGAGATATGCATTTTCTGCGATAATCATGGTGAGACTTCTGTTAGAAGTATGCAGAATCATCGAGATCGCACTTTTCAATCAATTTAATGCGAGAAACACGTTGTCTGGTGTTTTCACCACTCCACAGTTGGTTTGATATGCAGAACAGGCGATGTTTGGTTTTCGTCGGGTTTCAAGCTGAGATATGCATTTTCTGCGATAATCTTGGTGAGACTTCAGTCAGAAATATGCAGAATCTTCTAGATCGCTCTTTTCGAGCTATTTAATGCGAAAAAACAAGTTTTCTGGTGTTTTCACCACTCCACAGTTCGTTGGATATGCAGAACAGGAGATATCTTGGTTTTCGTGGGGTTTCTAGCAGAGACATGCATTTTCAGCGATAATCTTGGTGAGTCTTCTGTCTGAAGTATGCAGAATCATCGAGATCCCTCTTTTCGAGCTAGTTAATGCGAGAAACACGTTATCTGGTTTTTTCACCACTACATAGTGCCTTTGATATGCAGTACCAGCGATATCTTGGTTTTCGTGGGGTTTCAAGCTGAGATATGCATTTTTTACGATAATCTTGGTGAGACTTCTGTCCGAAGTATGCTTAATCATCGAGATCGCTCTATTCGAGCTATTTAATGTGAGAAACACGTTATCTGGTGTTTCCAGCACTCCACAGTGCGTTTTATATGCAGAACCAGCGATATCTTGGCTTTCGTGGGGTTTCAAGCTGAGATATGCATTGTCTGCGATAATCTAGGTGAGACTTCTGTCCGAAGTATGCAGATTCATCGAGATCGTACTTTTCGAGCTATTTTATGCGAGAAACACGTTTTCTGGGGTTTTCACCACTCCACAGTTCGTTGGATATGCAGAACAGGTGATATCTTGGTTTTCGAGGGGTTTCAAGCTGAGATATGCATTTTCTGCGATAATCTTGGTGAGACTTCTGTCAGACGTATGCAGAATCATCGGCATCTCCCTTTTCGACCTATTTAATGCGAGAAACACGTTCTCTGGTTGTTTTCACCACTCCACAGTGGGTTTGATATGCAGAAACGGCGACATCTTGATTTTCGTGAGGTTTCAAGCTGAGATATGCATTTTCAGCGATAATCTTGGTGAGTCTTTTGTCAGAAGTATGCAGAATCTTCGAGATCGCTCTTTTCGAGCAACTTAATGCGAGAAACACGATATCTGGTTGTTTTCACCACTCCACAGTGCGTTTGATATGCAGAACGGGCGACATCTTGATTTTCGTGGTGTTTCCAGCTGAGATATGCATTGTCTGCGATAATCTAGGAGAGACATCTGTCCGAAGTATGCAGATTCATCGAGATCGTACTTTTCGAGCTATTTTATGCGAGAAACACGTTTTCTGGGGTTTTCACCACTCCACAGTTTGTTGGATATGCAGAACAGGTGATATCTTGGTTTTCGAGGGGTTTCAAGCTGAGATATGCATTTTCTGCGATAATCTTGGTGAGACTTCTGTCAGACGTATGCAGAATCATCGGCATCTCCCTTTTCGACCTATTTAATGCGAGAAACACGTTCTCTGGTTGTTTTCACCACTCCACAGTGGGTTTGATATGCAGAACCGGCGACATCTTGATTTTCGTGAGGTTCCAAGCTGAGATATGCATTTTCAGCGATAATCTTGGTGAGTCTTTTGTCAGAAGTATGCAGAATCTTCGAGATCGCTCTTTTCGAGCAACTTAATTCGAGAAACACGATATCTGGTTGTTTTCACCACTCCACAGTGCGTTTGATATGCAGAACGGGCGACATCTTGATTTTCGTGGTGTTTCCAGCTGAGATATGCATTTTCTGCGATAATCTTGGTGAGTCTTCTGTCAGAAGTATGCAGAATCATCGAGATCCCTCTTTTCGAGCTATTCAATGCGAGAAACACGTAAATTGGTGTTTTCACCACTCCACAGTGCGTTTGATATGCGGAACCAGCGACATCTTGGATTTCGTCGGGTTTCAAGCTGAGACATGCATTTTCTGCGATAATCTTGGTGAGTCTTCTGTCAGAAGTATGCAGAATCATCGAGGTCCCTCTTTTCGAGCTAGTTAATGCGAGAAACACGTTATCTGGTGTTTTCACCACTCCACAGTTCGTTGGATATGCAGAACAGGTGATATCTTGGTTTTCGAGGGGTTTCAAGCTGAGATATGCATTTGCTGCGATAAACTTGGAGAGACTTCTGTCCGAAGTATGCTGAATCATCGAGATCGCACTTTTCGAGCTAGTTAATGCGAGAAAAACCTTCTCTGGTGTTTTCACCACCCCACAGTGCGTTTGATATGCAGAACCGGCGATATCTGGGTTTTCGTGGGGTTTCAAGCTGAGATATGCATTTTCTGCGATAATCTTGGTGAGACCTCTGTCCGAAGTATGCAGAAACATCGAGATCGCTCTTTTCGACCTATTTAATGCGAGAAACACGTTATCTGGTGTTTTCACCACACCACAGTGCGTTTGATATGCAGAACCAGCGATATCTTGGTTTTCGTGGGGGTTCAATCTGAGATATGCACATTCTATGATAATCTTGGTGAGACTTCTGTCAGAAGTATGCAGAATCATCGGCATCTCCCTTTTCGACCTATTTAATGCGAAAAAACAAGTTTTCTGGTGTTTTCACCACTCCACAGTTCGTTGGATATGCAGAACAGGAGATATCTTGGTTTTCGTGGGGTTTCTAGCAGAGACATGCATTTTCTGCGATAATCTTGGTGAGTCTTCTGTCAGAAGTATGCAGAATCATCGAGATCCCTCTTTTCGAGCTACTTAATGCGAGAAACACGTTTTCTGGGGTATTCACCACTCCACAGTTCGTTGGATATGCAGAACAGGAGATATCTTGGTTTTCGTGGGGTTTCTAGCTGAGATATGCATTTTTTACGATAATCTTGGTGAGACTTCTGTCCGAAGTATGCAGAATCATCGGCATCTCCCTTTTCGAGCTATTTAATGCGAGAAACACGTTCTCTTGTTGTTTTCACCACTCCACAGTGGGTTTGATATGCAGAACCGGCGACATCTTGATTTTCGTGAGGTTTCAAGCTGAGATATGCATTTTCAGCGATAATCTTGGTGAGTCTTCTGTCAGACGTATGCAGAATCATCGGCATCTCCCTTTTCGACCTATTTAATGCGAGAAACACGTTCTCTGGTTGTTTTCACCACTCCACAGTGGGTTTGATATGCAGAACCGGCGACATCTTGATTTTCGTGAGGTTTCAAGTTGAGATATGCATTTTCAGCGATAATCTTGGTGAGTCTTTTGTCAGAAGTATGCAGAATCTTCGAGATCGCTCTTTTCGAGCAACTTAATGCGGGAAACACGATATCTGGTTGTTTTCACCACTCCACAGTGCGTTTGATATGCAGAACGGGCGACATCTTGATTTTCGTGGTGATTCCAGCTGAGATATGCATTTTCTGCGATAATCTTGGTGAGTCTTCTGTCAGAAGTATGCAGAATCATCGAGATCCCTCTTTTCGAGCTAGTTAATGCGAGAAACACGTTTTCTGGTGTTTTCACCACTCCACAGTGCGTTTGATATGCGGAACCAGCGACATCTTGGATTTCGTCGGGTTTCAAGCTGAGACATGCATTTTCTGCGATAATCTTGGTGATTCTTCTGTCAGAAGTATGCAGAATCATCGAGGTCCCTCTTTTCGAGCTAGTTAATGCGAGAAACACGTTATCTGGTGTTTTCACCACTCCACAGTGCGTTTGATATGCAGAACCGGCGACATATTGGCTGTCGTAGGGTATCAAGCTGAGATATGCATTTTCTACCATAATCTTGGTGAGAGTTCTGTCAGAAGTATGCAGAATCATCGGGATCGCTATTTTCGAGCTATTTCATGCGAGAAACACGTTATCTGGGGTTTTCACCACTCCACAGTTCGTTGGATATGCAGAACAGGAGATATCTTGGTTTTCGTAGGGTTTCTAGCAGAGACATGCATTTTCTGCGATAATCTTGGTGAGTCTTCTGTCAGAAGTATGCAGAATCATCGAGATCCCTCTTTTCGAGCTATTTAATGCGAAAAAACAAGTTTTCTGGTGTTTTCACCACTCCACAGTTCGTTGGATATGCAGAACAGGAGATATCTTGGTTTTCGTGGGGTTTCTAGCAGAGACATGCATTTTCAGCGATAATCTTGGTGAGTCTTCTGTCTGAAGTATGCAGAATCATCGAGATCCCTCTTTTCGAGCTAGTTAATGCGAGAAACACGTTATCTGGTTTTTTCACCACTACATAGTGCCTTTGATATGCAGTACCAGCGATATCTTGGTTTTCGTGGGGTTTCAAGCTGAGATATGCATTTTTTACGATAATCTTGGTGAGACTTCTGTCCGAAGTATGCTTAATCATCGAGATCGCTCTATTCGAGCTATTTAATGTGAGAAACACGTTATCTGGTGTTTCCAGCACTCCACAGTGCGTTTTATATGCAGAACCAGCGATATCTTGGCTTTCGTGGGGTTTCAAGCTGAGATATGCATTGTCTGCGATAATCTAGGTGAGACTTCTGTCCGAAGTATGCAGATTCATCGAGATCGTACTTTTCGAGCTATTTTATGCGAGAAACACGTTTTCTGGGGTTTTCACCACTCCACAGTTCGTTGGATATGCAGAACAGGTGATATCTTGGTTTTCGAGGGGTTTCAAGCTGAGATATGCATTTTCTGCGATAATCTTGGTGAGACTTCTGTCAGACGTATGCAGAATCATCGGCATCTCCCTTTTCGACCTATTTAATGCGAGAAACACGTTCTCTGGTTGTTTTCACCACTCCACAGTGGGTTTGATATGCAGAAACGGCGACATCTTGATTTTCGTGAGGTTTCAAGCTGAGATATGCATTTTCAGCGATAATCTTGGTGAGTCTTTTGTCAGAAGTATGCAGAATCTTCGAGATCGCTCTTTTCGAGCAACTTAATGCGAGAAACACGATATCTGGTTGTTTTCACCACTCCACAGTGCGTTTGATATGCAGAACGGGCGACATCTTGATTTTCGTGGTGTTTCCAGCTGAGATATGCATTGTCTGCGATAATCTAGGAGAGACATCTGTCCGAAGTATGCAGATTCATCGAGATCGTACTTTTCGAGCTATTTTATGCGAGAAACACGTTTTCTGGGGTTTTCACCACTCCACAGTTTGTTGGATATGCAGAACAGGTGATATCTTGGTTTTCGAGGGGTTTCAAGCTGAGATATGCATTTTCTGCGATAATCTTGGTGAGACTTCTGTCAGACGTATGCAGAATCATCGGCATCTCCCTTTTCGACCTATTTAATGCGAGAAACACGTTCTCTGGTTGTTTTCACCACTCCACAGTGGGTTTGATATGCAGAACCGGCGACATCTTGATTTTCGTGAGGTTCCAAGCTGAGATATGCATTTTCAGCGATAATCTTGGTGAGTCTTTTGTCAGAAGTATGCAGAATCTTCGAGATCGCTCTTTTCGAGCAACTTAATTCGAGAAACACGATATCTGGTTGTTTTCACCACTCCACAGTGCGTTTGATATGCAGAACGGGCGACATCTTGATTTTCGTGGTGTTTCCAGCTGAGATATGCATTTTCTGCGATAATCTTGGTGAGTCTTCTGTCAGAAGTATGCAGAATCATCGAGATCCCTCTTTTCGAGCTATTCAATGCGAGAAACACGTAAATTGGTGTTTTCACCACTCCACAGTGCGTTTGATATGCGGAACCAGCGACATCTTGGATTTCGTCGGGTTTCAAGCTGAGACATGCATTTTCTGCGATAATCTTGGTGAGTCTTCTGTCAGAAGTATGCAGAATCATCGAGGTCCCTCTTTTCGAGCTAGTTAATGCGAGAAACACGTTATCTGGTGTTTTCACCACTCCACAGTTCGTTGGATATGCAGAACAGGTGATATCTTGGTTTTCGAGGGGTTTCAAGCTGAGATATGCATTTGCTGCGATAAACTTGGAGAGACTTCTGTCCGAAGTATGCTGAATCATCGAGATCGCACTTTTCGAGCTAGTTAATGCGAGAAAAACCTTCTCTGGTGTTTTCACCACCCCACAGTGCGTTTGATATGCAGAACCGGCGATATCTGGGTTTTCGTGGGGTTTCAAGCTGAGATATGCATTTTCTGCGATAATCTTGGTGAGACCTCTGTCCGAAGTATGCAGAAACATCGAGATCGCTCTTTTCGACCTATTTAATGCGAGAAACACGTTATCTGGTGTTTTCACCACACCACAGTGCGTTTGATATGCAGAACCAGCGATATCTTGGTTTTCGTGGGGGTTCAATCTGAGATATGCACATTCTATGATAATCTTGGTGAGACTTCTGTCAGAAGTATGCAGAATCATCGGCATCTCCCTTTTCGACCTATTTAATGCGAAAAAACAAGTTTTCTGGTGTTTTCACCACTCCACAGTTCGTTGGATATGCAGAACAGGAGATATCTTGGTTTTCGTGGGGTTTCTAGCAGAGACATGCATTTTCTGCGATAATCTTGGTGAGTCTTCTGTCAGAAGTATGCAGAATCATCGAGATCCCTCTTTTCGAGCTACTTAATGCGAGAAACACGTTTTCTGGGGTATTCACCACTCCACAGTTCGTTGGATATGCAGAACAGGAGATATCTTGGTTTTCGTGGGGTTTCTAGCTGAGATATGCATTTTTTACGATAATCTTGGTGAGACTTCTGTCCGAAGTATGCAGAATCATCGGCATCTCCCTTTTCGAGCTATTTAATGCGAGAAACACGTTCTCTTGTTGTTTTCACCACTCCACAGTGGGTTTGATATGCAGAACCGGCGACATCTTGATTTTCGTGAGGTTTCAAGCTGAGATATGCATTTTCAGCGATAATCTTGGTGAGTCTTCTGTCAGACGTATGCAGAATCATCGGCATCTCCCTTTTCGACCTATTTAATGCGAGAAACACGTTCTCTGGTTGTTTTCACCACTCCACAGTGGGTTTGATATGCAGAACCGGCGACATCTTGATTTTCGTGAGGTTTCAAGTTGAGATATGCATTTTCAGCGATAATCTTGGTGAGTCTTTTGTCAGAAGTATGCAGAATCTTCGAGATCGCTCTTTTCGAGCAACTTAATGCGGGAAACACGATATCTGGTTGTTTTCACCACTCCACAGTGCGTTTGATATGCAGAACGGGCGACATCTTGATTTTCGTGGTGATTCCAGCTGAGATATGCATTTTCTGCGATAATCTTGGTGAGTCTTCTGTCAGAAGTATGCAGAATCATCGAGATCCCTCTTTTCGAGCTAGTTAATGCGAGAAACACGTTTTCTGGTGTTTTCACCACTCCACAGTGCGTTTGATATGCGGAACCAGCGACATCTTGGATTTCGTCGGGTTTCAAGCTGAGACATGCATTTTCTGCGATAATCTTGGTGATTCTTCTGTCAGAAGTATGCAGAATCATCGAGGTCCCTCTTTTCGAGCTAGTTAATGCGAGAAACACGTTATCTGGTGTTTTCACCACTCCACAGTGCGTTTGATATGCAGAACCGGCGACATATTGGCTGTCGTAGGGTATCAAGCTGAGATATGCATTTTCTACCATAATCTTGGTGAGAGTTCTGTCAGAAGTATGCAGAATCATCGGGATCGCTATTTTCGAGCTATTTCATGCGAGAAACACGTTATCTGGGGTTTTCACCACTCCACAGTTCGTTGGATATGCAGAACAGGAGATATCTTGGTTTTCGTAGGGTTTCTAGCAGAGACATGCATTTTCTGCGATAATCTTGGTGAGTCTTCTGTCAGAAGTATGCAGAATCATCGAGATCCCTCTTTTCGAGCTAGTTAATGCGAGAAACACGTTTTCTGGGGTTTTCACCACTCCACAGTTCGTTGGATATGCAGAACAGGAGATATCTTGGTTTTCGTGGGGTTTCTAGCAGAGATATGCATTTTCTGCGATAATCATGGTGAGACTTCTGTTAGAAGTATGCAGAATCATCGAGATCGCACTTTTCAATCAATTTAATGCGAGAAACACGTTGTCTTGTGTTTTCACCACTCCACAGTTGGTTTGATATGCAGAACAGGCGATGTTTGGTTTTCGTCGGGTTTCAAGCTGAGATATGCATTTTCTGCGATAATCTTGGTGAGACTTCAGTCAGAAATATGCAGAATCTTCTAGATCGCTCTTTTCGAGCTATTTAATGCGAAAAAACAAGTTTTCTGGTGTTTTCACCACTCCACAGTTCGTTGGATATGCAGAACAGGAGATATCTTGGTTTTCGTGGGGTTTCTAGCAGAGACATGCATTTTCTGCGATAATCTTGGTGAGTCTTCTGTCAGAAGTATGCAGAATCATCGAGATCCCTCTTTTCGAGCTAGTTAATGCGAGAAACACGTTATCTGGTTTTTTCACCACTACACAGTGCCTTTGATATGCAGTACCAGCGATATCTTGGTTTTCGTGGGGTTTCAAGCTGAGATATGCATTTTTTACGATAATCTTGGTGAGACTTCTGTCCGAAGTATACTTAATCATCGAGATCGCTCTATTCGAGCTATTTAATGTGAGAAACACGTTATCTGGTGTTTCCAGCACTCCACAGTGCGTTTTATATGCAGAACCGGCGACATCTTGGCTGTCGTAGGGTATCAAGCTGAGATATGCATTTTCTACCATAATCTTGGTGAGAGTTCTGTCAGAAGTATGCAGAATCATCGGGATCGCTATTTTCGAGCTATTTCATGCGAGAAACACGTTATCTGGGGTTTTCACCACTCCACAGTTCGTTGGATATGCAGAACAGGAGATATCTTGGTTTTCGTAGGGTTTCTAGCAGAGACATGCATTTTCTGCGATAATCTTGGTGAGTCTTCTGTCAGAAGTATGCAGAATCATCGAGATCCCTCTTTTCGAGCTAGTTAATGCGAGAAACACGTTTTCTGGGGTTTTCACCACTCCACAGTTCGTTGGATATGCAGAACAGGAGATATCTTGGTTTTCGTGGGGTTTCTAGCAGAGATATGCATTTTCTGCGATAATCATGGTGAGACTTCTGTTAGAAGTATGCAGAATCATCGAGATCGCACTTTTCAATCAATTTAATGCGAGAAACACGTTGTCTTGTGTTTTCACCACTCCACAGTTGGTTTGATATGCAGAACAGGCGATGTTTGGTTTTCGTCGGGTTTCAAGCTGAGATATGCATTTTCTGCGATAATCTTGGTGAGACTTCAGTCAGAAATATGCAGAATCTTCTAGATCGCTCTTTTCGAGCTATTTAATGCGAAAAAACAAGTTTTCTGGTGTTTTCACCACTCCACAGTTCGTTGGATATGCAGAACAGGAGATATCTTGGTTTTCGTGGGGTTTCTAGCAGAGACATGCATTTTCTGCGATAATCTTGGTGAGTCTTCTGTCAGAAGTATGCAGAATCATCGAGATCCCTCTTTTCGAGCTATTCAATGCGAGAAACACGTTAATTGGTGTTTTCACCACTCCACAGTGCGTTTGATATGCGGAACCAGCGACATCTTGGATTTCGTCGGGTTTCAAGCTGAGACATGCATTTTCTGCGATAATCTTGGTGAGTCTTCTGTCAGAAGTATGCAGAATCATCGAGGTCCCTCTTTTCGAGCTAGTTAATGCGAGAAACACGTTATCTGGTGTTTTCACCACTCCACAGTGCGTTTGATATGCAGAACCGGCGACATCTTGGCTGTCGTAGGGTATCAAGCTGAGATATGCATTTTCTACCATAATCTTGGTGAGAGTTCTGTCAGAAGTATGCAGAATCATCAGGATCGCTATTTTCGAGCTATTTAATGCGAGAAACACGTTTTCTGGGGTTTTCACCACTCCACAGTTCGTTGGATATGCAGAACAGGAGATATCTTGGTTTTCGTAGGGTTTCTAGCAGAGACATGCATTTTCTGCGATAATCTTGGTGAGTCTTCTGTCAGAAGTATGCAGAATCATCGAGATCCCTCTTTTCGAGCTAGTTAATGCGAGGAACACGTTTTCTGGGGTTTTCACCACTTCACAGTTCGTTGGATATGCAGAACAGGAGATATCTTGGTTTTCGTGGGGTTTCTAGCAGAGATATGCATTTTCTGCGATAATCATGGTAAGACTTCTGTTAGAAGTATGCAGAACCATCGAGATCGCACTTTTCAATCAATTTAATGCGAGAAACACGATATCTGGTTGTTTTCACCACTCCACAGTGCGTTTGATATGCAGAACGGGCGACATCTTGATTTTCGTGGTGTTTCCAGCTGAGATATGCATTTTCTGCGATAATCTTGGTGAGTCTTCTGTCAGAAGTATGCAGAATCATCGAGATCCCTCTTTTCGAGCTATTCAATGCGAGAAACACGTTAATTGGTGTTTTCACCACTCCACAGTGCGTTTGATATGCGGAACCAGCGACATCTTGGATTTCGTCGGGTTTCAAGCTGAGACATGCATTTTCTGCGATAATCTTGGTGAGTCTTCTGTCAGAAGTATGCAGAATCATCGAGGTCCCTCTTTTCGAGCTAGTTAATGCGAGAAACACGTTATCTGGTGTTTTCACCACTCCACAGTGCGTTTGATATGCAGAACCGGCGACATCTTGGCTGTCGTAGGGTATCAAGCTGAGATATGCATTTTCTACCATAATCTTGGTGAGAGTTCTGTCAGAAGTATGCAGAATCATCAGGATCGCTATTTTCGAGCTATTTAATGCGAGAAACACGTTTTCTGGGGTTTTCACCACTCCACAGTTCGTTGGATATGCAGAACAGGAGATATCTTGGTTTTCGTAGGGTTTCTAGCAGAGACATGCATTTTCTGCGATAATCTTGGTGAGTCTTCTGTCAGAAGTATGCAGAATCATCGAGATCCCTCTTTTCGAGCTAGTTAATGCGAGGAACACGTTTTCTGGGGTTTTCACCACTTCACAGTTCGTTGGATATGCAGAACAGGAGATATCTTGGTTTTCGTGGGGTTTCTAGCAGAGATATTCATTTTCTGCGATAATCATGGTGAGACTTCTGTTAGAAGTATGCAGAACCATCGAGATCGCACTTTTCAATCAATTTAATGCGAGAAACACGTTGTCTGGTGTTTTCACCACTCCACAGTTGGTTTGATATGCAGAACAGGCGATGTTTGGTTTTCGTCGGGTTTCAAGCTGAGATATGCATTTTCTGCGATAATCTTGGTGAGACTTCAGTCAGAAATATGCAGAATCTTCTAGATCGCTCTTTTCGAGCTATTTAATGCGAAAAAACAAGTTTTCTGGTGATTTCACCACTCCACAGTTCGTTGGATATGCAGAACAGGAGATATCTTGGTTTTCGTGGGGTTTCTAGCAGAGACATGCATTTTCTGCGATAATCTTGGTGAGTCTTCTGTCAGAAGTATGCAGAATCATCGAGATCCCTCTTTTCGAGCTAGTTAATGCGAGAAACACGTTTTCTGGGGTTTTCACCACTCCACAGTTCGTTGGATATGCAGAACAGGAGATATCTTGGTTTTCGTGGGGTTTCAAGCTGAGATATGCATTTTCTGCGATAATCTCGGTGAGACCTCTGTCCGAAGTATGCAGAAACATCGAGATCGCTCTTTTCGACCTTTTTAATGCGAGAAACACGTTATCTGGTGTTTTCACCACTCCACAGAGCGTTTGATATGCATAACCAGCGATATCTTGGTGTTCGTGGGGTTTCAAGCTGAGATATGCATTTTTTACGATAATCATGGTGAGACTACAGTCCGAAGTGTGCAGAATCATCGAGATCGCTCTTTTCGAGCTATTTAATGCGAGAAACACGTTTTCTGGGGTTTTCTCCACTCCACAGTTCGTTGGATATGCAGAACAGGTGATATCTTGGGTTTCGAGGGGTTTCAAGCTGAGATATGCATTTTCTGCGATAAACTTGGAGAGACTTCTGTCCGAAGTATGCTGAATCATCGAGATCGCACTTTTCGAGCTAGTTAATGCGAGAAAAACCTTATCTGGTGTTTTCACCACTCCACAGTGCGTTTGATATGCAGTACCAGCGATATCTTGGTTTTCGTGGGGTTTCAAGCTGAGATATGCATTTTTTACGATAATCTTGGTGAGACATCTGTCCGAAGTATGCAGAATCATCGAGATCGCTCTATTCGAACTATTTAATGCGACAAAACGTTATCTGATGTTTTCAGCACTCCACAGTGCGTTTGATATGCAGAACCAGCGATATCTCTGTTTTCGTGGGGTTTCAAGCTGAGATATGCATTTTCTGCGATAATCTTGGTGAGACTTCAGTCAGAAATATGCAGAATCTTCTAGATCGCCCTTTTCGAGCTATTTAATGCGAAAAAACAAGTTTTATGGTGTTTTCACCACTCCACAGTTCGTTGGATATGCAGAACAGGAGATATCTTGGTTTTCGTGGGGTTTCTAGCAGAGACATGCATTTTCTGCGATAATCTTGGTGAGCCTTCTGTCAGAAGTATGCAGAATCATCGAGATCCCTCTTTTCGAGCTAGTTAATGCGAGAAACACGTTTTCTGGGGTTTTCACCACTCCACAGTTCGTTGGATATGCAGAACAGGAGATATCTTGGTTTTCGTGGGGTTTCTAGCTGAGATATGCATTTTTTACGATAATCTTGGTGAGACTTCTGTCCGAAGTATGCAGAATCATCGAGATCGCTCTTTTCGAGCTATTTATTGCGAGAAACACGTTATCTGGTTTTTTCACCACTACACAGTGCCTTTGATATGCAGTACCAGCGATATCTTGGTTTTCGTGGGGTTTCAAGCTAAGATATGCATTGTCTGCGATAATCTAGGTGAGACTTCTGTCCGAAGTATGCAGATTCATCGAGATCGTACTTTTCGAGCCATTTTATGCGAGAAACACGTTTTCTGGGGTTTTCACCACTCCACAGTTCGTTGGATATGCAGAACAGGTGATATCTTGGTTTTCGAGGGGTTTCAAGCTGAGATATGCATTTTCTGCGATAAACTTGGAGAGACTTCTGTCCGAAGTATGCTGAATCATCGAGATCGCACTTTTCGAGCTAGTTAATGCGAGAAAAACCTTATCTGGTGTTTTCACCACCCCACAGTGCGTTTGATATGCAGAACCGGCGATATCTGGGTTTTCGTGGGGTTTCAAGCTGAGATATGCATTTTCTGCGATAATCTTGGTGAGACCTCTGTCCGAAGTATGCAGAAACATCGAGATCGCTCTTTTCGACCTATTTAATGCGAGAAACACGTTATCTGGTGTTTTCACCACTCCACAGAGCGTTTGATATGCAGAACCAGCGATATCTTGGTGTTCGTGGGGTTTCAAGCTGAGATATGCATTTTTTACGATAATCATGGTGAGACTACAGTCCGAAGTGTGCAGAGTCATCGATATCGTACTTTTCGAGCTATTTAATGCGAGAAACACGTTTTCTGGGGTTTTCACCACACCACAGTTCGTTGGATATGCAGAACAGGTGATATCTTGGTTTTCGTGGGGTTTCAAGCTGAGATATGCACTTTTTACGATAATCTTGGTGAGACTTCTGTCCGAAGTATGCAGAATCATCGAGATCGCTCTTTTCGAGCTATTTAATGCGAGAAACACGTTATCTGGTGTTTCCACCACTCCACAGAGCGTTTGATATGCAGTACCATCGATATCTTGGTTTTCGTGGTGTTTCCAGCTGAGATATGCATTTTCTGCGATAATCTTGGTGAGTCTTCTGTCAGAAGTATGCAGAATCATCGAGATCCCTCTTTTCGAGCTATTTAATGCGAGAAACACGTTAATTGGTGTTTTCACCACTCCACAGTGCGTTTGATATGCGGAACCAGCGACATCTTGGATTTCGTCGGGTTTCAAGCTGAGACATGCATTTTCTGCGATAATCTTGGTGAGTCTTCTGTCAGAAGTATGCAGAATCATCGAGGTCCCTCTTTTCGAGCAAGTTAATGCGAGAAACACGTTATCTGGTGTTTTCACCACTCCACAGTGCGTTTGATATGCAGAACCGGCGACATCTTGGCTGTCGTAGGGTATCAAGCTGAGATATGCATTTTCTGCGATAATCTTGGTGAGACTTCAGTCAGAAATATGCAGAATCTTCTAGATCGCTCTTTTCGAGCTATTTAATGCGAAAAAACAAGTTTTCTGGTGTTTTCACCACTCCACAGTTCGTTGGATATGCAGAACAGGAGATATCTTGGTTTTCGTGGGGTTTCTAGCAGAGATATGCATTTTCTGCGATAATCATGGTGAGACTACTGTTAGAAGTATGCAGAATCATCGAGATCGCACTTTTCGAGCTAGTTAATGCGAGAAACACGTTTTCTGGGGTTTTCACCACTCCACAGTTCGTTGGATATGCAGAACAGGAGATATCTTGGTTTTCGTGGGGTTTCTAGCAGAGATATGCATTTTCTGCGATAATCATGGTGAGACTTCTGTTAGAAGTATGCAGAATCATCGAGATCGCACTTTTCAATCAATTTAATGCGAGAAACACGTTGTCTGGTGTTTTCACCACTCCACAGTTGGTTTGATATGCAGAACAGGCGATGTTTGGTTTTCGTCGGGTTTCAAGCTGAGATATGCATTTTCTGCGATAATCTTGGTGAGACTTCAGTCAGAAATATGCAGAATCTTCTAGATCGCTCTTTTCGAGCTATTTAATGCGAAAAAACAAGTTTTCTGGTGTTTTCACCACTCCACAGTTCGTTGGATATGCAGAACAGGAGATATCTTGGTTTTCGTGGGGTTTCTAGCAGAGACATGCATTTTCAGCGATAATCTTGGTGAGTCTTCTGTCAGAAGTATGCAGAATCATCGAGATCCCTCTTTTCGAGCTATTTATTGCGAGAAACACGTTATCTGGTTTTTTCACCACTACACAGTGCCTTTGATATGCAGTACCAGCGATATCTTGGTTTTCGTGGGGTTTCAAGCTGAGATATGCATTTTTTACGATAATCTTGGTGAGACTTCTGTCCGAAGTATGCTTAATCATCGAGATCGCTCTATTCGAGCTATTTAATGTGAGAAACACGTTATCTGGTGTTTCCAGCACTCCACAGTGCGTTTTATATGCAGAACCAGCGATATCTTGGCTTTCGTGGGGTTTCAAGCTGAGATATGCATTGTCTGCGATAATCTAGGTGAGACTTCTGTCCGAAGTATGCAGAATCATCGAGATCGCTCTTTTCGAGCTATTTATTGCGAGATACACGTTATCTGGTTTTTTCACCACTACACAGTGCCTTTGATGTGCAGTACCAGCGATATCTTGGTTTTCGTGGGGTTTCAAGCTGAGATATGCATTTGCTGCGATAAACTTGGAGAGACTTCTGTCCGAAGTATGCTGAATCATCGAGATCGCACTTTTCGAGCTAGTTAATGCGAGCAAAACCTTCTCTGGTGTTTTCACCACCCCACAGTGCGTTTGATATGCAGAACCGGCGATATCTGGGTTTTCGTGGGGTTTCAAGCTGAGATATGCATTTTCTGCGATAATCTTGGTGAGACCTCTGTCCGAAGTATGCAGAAACATCGAGATCGCTCTTTTCGACCTATTTAATGCGAGAAACACGTTATCTGGTGTTTTCACCACACCACAGTGCGTTTGATATGCAGAACCAGCGATATCTTGGTTTTCGTGGGGGTTCAATCTGAGATATGCACATTCTATGATAATCTTGGTGAGACTTCTGTCAGAAGTATGCAAAATCATCGGCATCTCCCTTTTCGACCTATTTAATGCGAGAAACACGTTCTCTGGTTGTTTTCACCACTCCAGAGTGCGTTTGATATGCAGAACCGGCGATATCTTGATTTTCGTGGTGTTTCCAGCTGAGATATGCATTTTCTGCGATAATCTTGGTGAGACTTCTGTCAGACGTATGCAGAATCATCGGCATCTCCCTTTTCGACCTATTTAATGCGAGAAACACGTTCTCTGGTTGTTTTCACCACTCCACAGTGGGTTTGATATGCAGAACCGGCGACATCTTGATTTTCGTGAGGTTTCAAGCTGAGATATGCATTTTCAGCGATAATCTTGGTGAGTCTTTTGTCAGAAGTATGCAGAATCTTCGAGATCGCTCTTTTCGAGCAACTTAATGCGGGAAACACGATATCTGGTTGTTTTCACCACTCCACAGTGCGTTTGATATGCAGAACGGGCGACATCTTGGCTGTCGTAGGGTATCAAGCTGAGATATGCATTTTCTACCATAATCTTGGTGAGAGTTCTGTCAGAAGTATGCAGAATCATCGAGATCCCTCTTTTCGAGCTAGTTAATGCGAGAAACTCGTTTTCTGGGGTTTTCACCACTCCACAGTTCGTTGGATATGCAGAACAGGAGATATCTTGGTTTTCGTGGGGTTTCTAGAAGAGATATGCATTTTCTGCGATAATCTTGGTGAGACTTCTGTTAGAAGTATGCAGAATCATCGAGATCGCACTTTTCAATCAATTTAATGCGAGAAACACGTTGTCTGGTGTTTTCACCACTCCACAGTTGGTTTGATATGCAGAACAGGCGATGTTTGGTTTTCGTCGGGTTTCAAGCTGAGATATGCATTTTCTGCGATAATCTTGGTGAGACTTCAGTCAGAAATATGCAGAATCTTCTAGATCGCTCTTTTCGAGCTATTTAATGCGAAAAAACAAGTTTTCTGGTGTTTTCACCACTCCACAGTTCGTTGGATATGCAGAACAGGAGATATCTTGGTTTTCGTGGGGTTTCTAGCAGAGACATGCATTTTCAGCGATAATCTTGGTGAGTCTTCTGTCAGAAGTATGCAGAATCATCGAGATCCCTCTTTTCGAGCTAGTTAATGCGAGAAACACGTTATCTGGTTTTTTCACCACTACATTGTGCCTTTGATATGCAGTACCAGCGATATCTTGGTTTTCGTGGGGTTTCAAGCTGAGATATGCATTTTTTACGATAATCTTGGTGAGACTTCTGTCCGAAGTATGCTTAATCATCGAGATCGCTCTATTCGAGCTATTTAATGTGAGAAACACGTTATCTGGTGTTTCCAGCACTCCACAGTGCGTTTTATATGCAGAACCAGCGATATCTTGGCTTTCGTGGGGTTTCAAGCTGAGATATGCATTGTCTGCGATAATCTAGGTGAGACTTCTGTCCGAAGTATGCAGATTCATCGAGATCGTACTTTTCGAGCTATTTTATGCGAGAAACACGTTTTCTGGGGTTTTCACCACTCCACAGTTCGTTGGATATGCAGAACAGGTGATATCTTGGTTTTCGAGGGGTTTCAAGCTGAGATATGCATTTTCTGCGATAATCTTGGTGAGACTTCTGTCAGACGTATGCAGAATCATCGGCATCTCCCTTTTCGACCTATTTAATGCGAGAAACACGTTCTCTGGTTGTTTTCACCACTCCACAGTGGGTTTGATATGCAGAAACGGCGACATCTTGATTTTCGTGAGGTTTCAAGCTGAGATATGCATTTTCAGCGATAATCTTGGTGAGTCTTTTGTCAGAAGTATGCAGAATCTTCGAGATCGCTCTTTTCGAGCAACTTAATGCGAGAAACACGATATCTGGTTGTTTTCACCACTCCACAGTGCGTTTGATATGCAGAACGGGCGACATCTTGATTTTCGTGGTGTTTCCAGCTGAGATATGCATTGTCTGCGATAATCTAGGTGAGACATCTGTCCGAAGTATGCAGATTCATCGAGATCGTACTTTTCGAGCTATTTTATGCGAGAAACACGTTTTCTGGGGTTTTCACCACTCCACAGTTTGTTGGATATGCAGAACAGGTGATATCTTGGTTTTCGAGGGGTTTCAAGCTGAGATATGCATTTTCTGCGATAATCTTGGTGAGACTTCTGTCAGACGTATGCAGAATCATCGGCATCTCCCTTTTCGACCTATTTAATGCGAGAAACACGTTCTCTGGTTGTTTTCACCACTCCACAGTGGGTTTGATATGCAGAACCGGCGACATCTTGATTTTCGTGAGGTTTCAAGCTGAGATATGCATTTTCAGCGATAATCTTGGTGAGTCTTTTGTCAGAAGTATGCAGAATCTTCGAGATCGCTCTTTTCGAGCAACTTAATTCGAGAAACACGATATCTGGTTGTTTTCACCACTCCACAGTGCGTTTGATATGCAGAACGGGCGACATCTTGATTTTCGTGGTGTTTCCAGCTGAGATATGCATTTTCTGCGATAATCTTGGTGAGTCTTCTGTCAGAAGTATGCAGAATCATCGAGATCCCTCTTTTCGAGCTATTCAATGCGAGAAACACGTTATCTGATGTTTTCAGCACTCCACAGTGCGTTTGATATGCAGAACCAGCGATATCTCTGTTTTCGTGGGGTTTCAAGCTGAGATATGCATTTTCTGCGATAATCTTGGTGAGACTTCAGTCAGAAATATGCAGAATCTTCTAGATCGCCCTTTTCGAGCTATTTAATGCGAAAAAACAAGTTTTATGGTGTTTTCACCACTCCACAGTTCGTTGGATATGCAGAACCGGCGACATCTTGGCTGTCGTAGGGTATCAAGCTGAGATATGCATTTTCTACCATAATCTTGGTGAGAGTTCTGTCAGAAGTATGCAGAATCATCGAGATCCCTCTTTTCGAGCTAGTTAATGCGAGAAACACGTTTTCTGGGGTTTTCACCACTCCACAGTTCGTTGGATATGCAGAACAGGAGATATCTTGGTTTTCGTGGGGTTTCTAGCTGAGATATGCATTTTTTACGATAATCTTGGTGAGACTTCTGTCCGAAGTATGCAGAATCATCGAGATCGCTCTTTTCGAGCTATTTATTGCGAGAAACACGTTATCTGGTTTTTTCACCACTACACAGTGCCTTTGATATGCAGTACCAGCGATATCTTGGTTTTCGTGGGGTTTCAAGCTGAGATATGCATTTTTTACGATAATCTTGGTGAGACTTCAGTCCGAAGTATGCTTAATCATCGAGATCGCTCTATTCGAGCTATTTAATGTGAGAAACACGTTATCTGGTGTTTCCAGCACTCCACAGTGCGTTTTATATGCAGAACCAGCGATATCTTGGCTTTCGTGGGGTTTCAATCTAAGATATGCATTGTCTGCGATAATCTAGGTGAGACTTCTGTCCGAAGTATGCAGATTCATCGAGATCGTACTTTTCGAGCCATTTTATGCGAGAAACACGTTTTCTGGGGTTTTCACCACTCCACAGTTCGTTGGATATGCAGAACAGGTGATATCTTGGTTTTCGAGGGGTTTCAAGCTGAGATATGCATTTTCTGCGATAAACTTGGAGAGACTTCTGTCCGAAGTATGCTGAATCATCGAGATCGCACTTTTCGAGCTAGTTAATGCGAGAAAAACCTTATCTGGTGTTTTCACCACCCCACAGTGCGTTTGATATGCAGAACCGGCGATATCTGGGTTTTCGTGGGGTTTCAAGCTGAGATATGCATTTTCTGCGATAATCTTGGTGAGACCTCTGTCCGAAGTATGCAGAAACATCGAGATCGCTCTTTTCGACCTATTTAATGCGAGAAACACGTTATCTGGTGTTTTCACCACTCCACAGAGCGTTTGATATGCAGAACCAGCGATATCTTGGTGTTCGTGGGGTTTCAAGCTGAGATATGCATTTTTTACGATAATCTTGGTGAGACCTCTGTCCGAAGTATGCAGAAACATCGAGATCGCTCTTTTCGACCTATTTAATGCGAGAAACACGTTATCTGGTGTTTCCACCACTCCACAGAGCGTTTGATATGCAGTACCATCGATATCTTGGTTTTCGTGGTGTTTCCAGCTGAGATATGCATTTTCTGCGATAATCTTGGTGAGACTTCAGTCAGAAATATGCAGAATCTTCTAGATCGCTCTTTTCGAGCTATTTAATGCGAAAAAACAAGTTTTCTGGTGTTTTCACCACTCCACAGTTCGTTGGATATGCAGAACAGGAGATATCTTGGTTTTCGTGGGGTTTCTAGCAGAGATATGCATTTTCTGCGATAATCATGGTGAGACTACTGTTAGAAGTATGCAGAATCATCGAGATCGCACTTTTCGAGCTAGTTAATGCGAGAAACACGTTTTCTGGGGTTTTCACCACTCCACAGTTCGTTGGATATGCAGAACAGGAGATATCTTGGTTTTCGCGGGGTTTCTAGCAGAGATATGCATTTTCTGCGATAATCATGGTGAGACTTCTGTTAGAAGTATGCAGAATCATCGAGATCGCACTTTTCAATCAATTTAATGCGAGAAACACGTTGTCTGGTGTTTTCACCACTCCACAGTTGGTTTGATATGCAGAACAGGCGATGTTTGGTTTTCGTCGGGTTTCAAGCTGAGATATGCATTTTCTGCGATAATCTTGGTGAGTCTTCTGTCAGAAGTATGCAGAATCATCGAGATCCCTCTTTTCGAGCTATTCAATGCGAGAAACACGTTAATTGGTGTTTTCACCACTCCACAGTGCGTTTGATATGCGGAACCAGCGACATCTTGGATTTCGTCGGGTTTCAAGCTGAGACATGCATTTTCTGCGATAATCTTGGTGAGTCTTCTGTCAGAAGTATGCAGAATCATCGAGGTCCCTCTTTTCGAGCTAGTTAATGCGAGAAACACGTTATCTGGTGTTTTCACCACTCCACAGTGCGTTTGATATGCAGAACCGGCGACATCTTGGCTGTCGTAGGGTATCAAGCTGAGATATGCATTTTCTACCATAATCTTGGTGAGAGTTCTGTCAGAAGTATGCAGAATCATCAGGATCGCTATTTTCGAGCTATTTAATGCGAGAAACACGTTTTCTGGGGTTTTCACCACTCCACAGTTCGTTGGATATGCAGAACAGGAGATATCTTGGTTTTCGTAGGGTTTCTAGCAGAGACATGCATTTTCTGCGATAATCTTGGTGAGTCTTCTGTCAGAAGTATGCAGAATCATCGAGATCCCTCTTTTCGAGCTAGTTAATGCGAGGAACACGTTTTCTGGGGTTTTCACCACTTCACAGTTCGTTGGATATGCAGAACAGGAGATATCTTGGTTTTCGTGGGGTTTCTAGCAGAGATATTCATTTTCTGCGATAATCATGGTGAGACTTCTGTTAGAAGTATGCAGAACCATCGAGATCGCACTTTTCAATCAATTTAATGCGAGAAACACGTTGTCTGGTGTTTTCACCACTCCACAGTTGGTTTGATATGCAGAACAGGCGATGTTTGGTTTTCGTCGGGTTTCAAGCTGAGATATGCATTTTCTGCGATAATCTTGGTGAGACTTCAGTCAGAAATATGCAGAATCTTCTAGATCGCTCTTTTCGAGCTATTTAATGCGAAAAAACAAGTTTTCTGGTGATTTCACCACTCCACAGTTCGTTGGATATGCAGAACAGGAGATATCTTGGTTTTCGTGGGGTTTCTAGCAGAGACATGCATTTTCTGCGATAATCTTGGTGAGTCTTCTGTCAGAAGTATGCAGAATCATCGAGATCCCTCTTTTCGAGCTAGTTAATGCGAGAAACACGTTTTCTGGGGTTTTCACCACTCCACAGTTCGTTGGATATGCAGAACAGGAGATATCTTGGTTTTCGTGGGGTTTCAAGCTGAGATATGCATTTTCTGCGATAATCTCGGTGAGACCTCTGTCCGAAGTATGCAGAAACATCGAGATCGCTCTTTTCGACCTTTTTAATGCGAGAAACACGTTATCTGGTGTTTTCACCACTCCACAGAGCGTTTGATATGCATAACCAGCGATATCTTGGTGTTCGTGGGGTTTCAAGCTGAGATATGCATTTTTTACGATAATCATGGTGAGACTACAGTCCGAAGTGTGCAGAATCATCGAGATCGCTCTTTTCGAGCTATTTAATGCGAGAAACACGTTTTCTGGGGTTTTCTCCACTCCACAGTTCGTTGGATATGCAGAACAGGTGATATCTTGGGTTTCGAGGGGTTTCAAGCTGAGATATGCATTTTCTGCGATAAACTTGGAGAGACTTCTGTCCGAAGTATGCTGAATCATCGAGATCGCACTTTTCGAGCTAGTTAATGCGAGAAAAACCTTATCTGGTGTTTTCACCACTCCACAGTGCGTTTGATATGCAGTACCAGCGATATCTTGGTTTTCGTGGGGTTTCAAGCTGAGATATGCATTTTTTACGATAATCTTGGTGAGACATCTGTCCGAAGTATGCAGAATCATCGAGATCGCTCTATTCGAACTATTTAATGCGACAAAACGTTATCTGATGTTTTCAGCACTCCACAGTGCGTTTGATATGCAGAACCAGCGATATCTCTGTTTTCGTGGGGTTTCAAGCTGAGATATGCATTTTCTGCGATAATCTTGGTGAGACTTCAGTCAGAAATATGCAGAATCTTCTAGATCGCCCTTTTCGAGCTATTTAATGCGAAAAAACAAGTTTTATGGTGTTTTCACCACTCCACAGTTCGTTGGATATGCAGAACAGGAGATATCTTGGTTTTCGTGGGGTTTCTAGCAGAGACATGCATTTTCTGCGATAATCTTGGTGAGCCTTCTGTCAGAAGTATGCAGAATCATCGAGATCCCTCTTTTCGAGCTAGTTAATGCGAGAAACACGTTTTCTGGGGTTTTCACCACTCCACAGTTCGTTGGATATGCAGAACAGGAGATATCTTGGTTTTCGTGGGGTTTCTAGCTGAGATATGCATTTTTTACGATAATCTTGGTGAGACTTCTGTCCGAAGTATGCAGAATCATCGAGATCGCTCTTTTCGAGCTATTTATTGCGAGAAACACGTTATCTGGTTTTTTCACCACTACACAGTGCCTTTGATATGCAGTACCAGCGATATCTTGGTTTTCGTGGGGTTTCAAGCTAAGATATGCATTGTCTGCGATAATCTAGGTGAGACTTCTGTCCGAAGTATGCAGATTCATCGAGATCGTACTTTTCGAGCCATTTTATGCGAGAAACACGTTTTCTGGGGTTTTCACCACTCCACAGTTCGTTGGATATGCAGAACAGGTGATATCTTGGTTTTCGAGGGGTTTCAAGCTGAGATATGCATTTTCTGCGATAAACTTGGAGAGACTTCTGTCCGAAGTATGCTGAATCATCGAGATCGCACTTTTCGAGCTAGTTAATGCGAGAAAAACCTTATCTGGTGTTTTCACCACCCCACAGTGCGTTTGATATGCAGAACCGGCGATATCTGGGTTTTCGTGGGGTTTCAAGCTGAGATATGCATTTTCTGCGATAATCTTGGTGAGACCTCTGTCCGAAGTATGCAGAAACATCGAGATCGCTCTTTTCGACCTATTTAATGCGAGAAACACGTTATCTGGTGTTTTCACCACTCCACAGAGCGTTTGATATGCAGAACCAGCGATATCTTGGTGTTCGTGGGGTTTCAAGCTGAGATATGCATTTTTTACGATAATCATGGTGAGACTACAGTCCGAAGTGTGCAGAGTCATCGATATCGTACTTTTCGAGCTATTTAATGCGAGAAACACGTTTTCTGGGGTTTTCACCACACCACAGTTCGTTGGATATGCAGAACAGGTGATATCTTGGTTTTCGTGGGGTTTCAAGCTGAGATATGCACTTTTTACGATAATCTTGGTGAGACTTCTGTCCGAAGTATGCAGAATCATCGAGATCGCTCTTTTCGAGCTATTTAATGCGAGAAACACGTTATCTGGTGTTTCCACCACTCCACAGAGCGTTTGATATGCAGTACCATCGATATCTTGGTTTTCGTGGTGTTTCCAGCTGAGATATGCATTTTCTGCGATAATCTTGGTGAGTCTTCTGTCAGAAGTATGCAGAATCATCGAGATCCCTCTTTTCGAGCTATTTAATGCGAGAAACACGTTAATTGGTGTTTTCACCACTCCACAGTGCGTTTGATATGCGGAACCAGCGACATCTTGGATTTCGTCGGGTTTCAAGCTGAGACATGCATTTTCTGCGATAATCTTGGTGAGTCTTCTGTCAGAAGTATGCAGAATCATCGAGGTCCCTCTTTTCGAGCAAGTTAATGCGAGAAACACGTTATCTGGTGTTTTCACCACTCCACAGTGCGTTTGATATGCAGAACCGGCGACATCTTGGCTGTCGTAGGGTATCAAGCTGAGATATGCATTTTCTGCGATAATCTTGGTGAGACTTCAGTCAGAAATATGCAGAATCTTCTAGATCGCTCTTTTCGAGCTATTTAATGCGAAAAAACAAGTTTTCTGGTGTTTTCACCACTCCACAGTTCGTTGGATATGCAGAACAGGAGATATCTTGGTTTTCGTGGGGTTTCTAGCAGAGATATGCATTTTCTGCGATAATCATGGTGAGACTACTGTTAGAAGTATGCAGAATCATCGAGATCGCACTTTTCGAGCTAGTTAATGCGAGAAACACGTTTTCTGGGGTTTTCACCACTCCACAGTTCGTTGGATATGCAGAACAGGAGATATCTTGGTTTTCGTGGGGTTTCTAGCAGAGATATGCATTTTCTGCGATAATCATGGTGAGACTTCTGTTAGAAGTATGCAGAATCATCGAGATCGCACTTTTCAATCAATTTAATGCGAGAAACACGTTGTCTGGTGTTTTCACCACTCCACAGTTGGTTTGATATGCAGAACAGGCGATGTTTGGTTTTCGTCGGGTTTCAAGCTGAGATATGCATTTTCTGCGATAATCTTGGTGAGACTTCTGTCCGAAGTATGCTTAATCATCGAGATCGCTCTATTCGAGCTATTTAATGTGAGAAACACGTTATCTGGTGTTTCCAGCACTCCACAGTGCGTTTTATATGCAGAACCAGCGATATCTTGGCTTTCGTGGGGTTTCAAGCTGAGATATGCATTGTCTGCGATAATCTAGGTGAGACTTCTGTCCGAAGTATGCAGAATCATCGAGATCGCTCTTTTCGAGCTATTTATTGCGAGATACACGTTATCTGGTTTTTTCACCACTACACAGTGCCTTTGATGTGCAGTACCAGCGATATCTTGGTTTTCGTGGGGTTTCAAGCTGAGATATGCATTTGCTGCGATAAACTTGGAGAGACTTCTGTCCGAAGTATGCTGAATCATCGAGATCGCACTTTTCGAGCTAGTTAATGCGAGCAAAACCTTCTCTGGTGTTTTCACCACCCCACAGTGCGTTTGATATGCAGAACCGGCGATATCTGGGTTTTCGTGGGGTTTCAAGCTGAGATATGCATTTTCTGCGATAATCTTGGTGAGACCTCTGTCCGAAGTATGCAGAAACATCGAGATCGCTCTTTTCGACCTATTTAATGCGAGAAACACGTTATCTGGTGTTTTCACCACACCACAGTGCGTTTGATATGCAGAACCAGCGATATCTTGGTTTTCGTGGGGGTTCAATCTGAGATATGCACATTCTATGATAATCTTGGTGAGACTTCTGTCAGAAGTATGCAAAATCATCGGCATCTCCCTTTTCGACCTATTTAATGCGAGAAACACGTTCTCTGGTTGTTTTCACCACTCCAGAGTGCGTTTGATATGCAGAACCGGCGATATCTTGATTTTCGTGGTGTTTCCAGCTGAGATATGCATTTTCTGCGATAATCTTGGTGAGACTTCTGTCAGACGTATGCAGAATCATCGGCATCTCCCTTTTCGACCTATTTAATGCGAGAAACACGTTCTCTGGTTGTTTTCACCACTCCACAGTGGGTTTGATATGCAGAACCGGCGACATCTTGATTTTCGTGAGGTTTCAAGCTGAGATATGCATTTTCAGCGATAATCTTGGTGAGTCTTTTGTCAGAAGTATGCAGAATCTTCGAGATCGCTCTTTTCGAGCAACTTAATGCGGGAAACACGATATCTGGTTGTTTTCACCACTCCACAGTGCGTTTGATATGCAGAACGGGCGACATCTTGGCTGTCGTAGGGTATCAAGCTGAGATATGCATTTTCTACCATAATCTTGGTGAGAGTTCTGTCAGAAGTATGCAGAATCATCGAGATCCCTCTTTTCGAGCTAGTTAATGCGAGAAACTCGTTTTCTGGGGTTTTCACCACTCCACAGTTCGTTGGATATGCAGAACAGGAGATATCTTGGTTTTCGTGGGGTTTCTAGAAGAGATATGCATTTTCTGCGATAATCTTGGTGAGACTTCTGTTAGAAGTATGCAGAATCATCGAGATCGCACTTTTCAATCAATTTAATGCGAGAAACACGTTGTCTGGTGTTTTCACCACTCCACAGTTGGTTTGATATGCAGAACAGGCGATGTTTGGTTTTCGTCGGGTTTCAAGCTGAGATATGCATTTTCTGCGATAATCTTGGTGAGACTTCAGTCAGAAATATGCAGAATCTTCTAGATCGCTCTTTTCGAGCTATTTAATGCGAAAAAACAAGTTTTCTGGTGTTTTCACCACTCCACAGTTCGTTGGATATGCAGAACAGGAGATATCTTGGTTTTCGTGGGGTTTCTAGCAGAGACATGCATTTTCAGCGATAATCTTGGTGAGTCTTCTGTCAGAAGTATGCAGAATCATCGAGATCCCTCTTTTCGAGCTAGTTAATGCGAGAAACACGTTATCTGGTTTTTTCACCACTACATTGTGCCTTTGATATGCAGTACCAGCGATATCTTGGTTTTCGTGGGGTTTCAAGCTGAGATATGCATTTTTTACGATAATCTTGGTGAGACTTCTGTCCGAAGTATGCTTAATCATCGAGATCGCTCTATTCGAGCTATTTAATGTGAGAAACACGTTATCTGGTGTTTCCAGCACTCCACAGTGCGTTTTATATGCAGAACCAGCGATATCTTGGCTTTCGTGGGGTTTCAAGCTGAGATATGCATTGTCTGCGATAATCTAGGTGAGACTTCTGTCCGAAGTATGCAGATTCATCGAGATCGTACTTTTCGAGCTATTTTATGCGAGAAACACGTTTTCTGGGGTTTTCACCACTCCACAGTTCGTTGGATATGCAGAACAGGTGATATCTTGGTTTTCGAGGGGTTTCAAGCTGAGATATGCATTTTCTGCGATAAACTTGGAGAGACTTCTGTCCGAAGTATGCTGAATCATCGAGATCGCACTTTTCGAGCTAGTTAATGCGAGAAAAACCTTATCTGGTGTTTTCACCACCCCACAGTGCGTTTGATATGCAGAACCGGCGATATCTGGGTTTTCGTGGGGTTTCAAGCTGAGATATGCATTTTCTGCGATAATCTTGGTGAGACCTCTGTCCGAAGTATGCAGAAACATCGAGATCGCTCTTTTCGACCTATTTAATGCGAGAAACACGTTATCTGGTGTTTTCACCACTCCACAGAGCGTTTGATATGCAGAACCAGCGATATCTTGGTGTTCGTGGGGTTTCAAGCTGAGATATGCATTTTTTACGATAATCTTGGTGAGACCTCTGTCCGAAGTATGCAGAAACATCGAGATCGCTCTTTTCGACCTATTTAATGCGAGAAACACGTTATCTGGTGTTTCCACCACTCCACAGAGCGTTTGATATGCAGTACCATCGATATCTTGGTTTTCGTGGTGTTTCCAGCTGAGATATGCATTTTCTGCGATAATCTTGGTGAGACTTCAGTCAGAAATATGCAGAATCTTCTAGATCGCTCTTTTCGAGCTATTTAATGCGAAAAAACAAGTTTTCTGGTGTTTTCACCACTCCACAGTTCGTTGGATATGCAGAACAGGAGATATCTTGGTTTTCGTGGGGTTTCTAGCAGAGATATGCATTTTCTGCGATAATCATGGTGAGACTACTGTTAGAAGTATGCAGAATCATCGAGATCGCACTTTTCGAGCTAGTTAATGCGAGAAACACGTTTTCTGGGGTTTTCACCACTCCACAGTTCGTTGGATATGCAGAACAGGAGATATCTTGGTTTTCGCGGGGTTTCTAGCAGAGATATGCATTTTCTGCGATAATCATGGTGAGACTTCTGTTAGAAGTATGCAGAATCATCGAGAACGCACTTTTCAATCAATTTAATGCGAGAAACACGTTGTCTGGTGTTTTCACCACTCCACAGTTGGTTTGATATGCAGAACAGGCGATGTTTGGTTTTCGTCGGGTTTCAAGCTGAGATATGCATTTTCTGCGATAATCTTGGTGAGACTTCAGTCAGAAATATGCAGAATCTTCTAGATCGCTCTTTTCGAGCTATTTAATGCGAAAAAACAAGTTTTCTGGTGTTTTCACCACTCCACAGTTCGTTGGATATGCAGAACAGGAGATATCTTGGTTTTCGTGGGGTTTCTAGCAGAGACATGCATTTTCAGCGATAATCTTGGTGAGTCTTCTGTCAGAAGTATGCAGAATCATCGAGATCCCTCTTTTCGAGCTATTTATTGCGAGAAACACGTTATCTGGTTTTTTCACCACTACACAGTGCCTTTGATATGCAGTACCAGCGATATCTTGGTTTTCGTGGGGTTTCAAGCTGAGATATGCATTTTTTACGATAATCTTGGTGAGACTTCTGTCCGAAGTATGCTTAATCATCGAGATCGCTCTATTCGAGCTATTTAATGTGAGAAACACGTTATCTGGTGTTTCCAGCACTCCACAGTGCGTTTTATATGCAGAACCCGCGATATCTTGGCTTTCGTGGGGTTTCAAGCTGAGATATGCATTGTCTGCGATAATCTAGGTTAGACTTCTGTCCGAAGTATGCAGAATCATCGAGATCGCTCTTTTCGAGCTATTTATTGCGAGAAACACGTTATCTGGTTTTTTCACCACTACACAGTGCCTTTGATGTGCAGTACCAGCGATATCTTGGTTTTCGTGGGGTTTCAAGCTGAGATATGCATTTTTTACGATAATCTTGGTGAGACTTCTGTCCGAAGTATGCTTAATCATCGAGATCGCTCTATTCGAGCTATTTAATGTGAGAAACTCGTTATCTGGTGTTTCCAGCACTCCACAGTGCGTTTTATATGCAGAACCAGCGATATCTTGGCTTTCGTGGGGTTTCAAGCTGAGATATGCATTGTCTGCGATAATCAAGGTGAGACTTCTGTCCGAAGTATGCAGATTCATCGAGATCGTACTTTTCGAGCCATTTTATGCGAGAAAAACGTTTTCTGGGGTTTTCACCACTCCACAGTTCGTTGGATATGCAGAACAGGTGATATCTTGGTTTTCGAGGGGTTTCAAGCTGAGATATGCATTTGCTGCGATAAACTTGGAGAGACTTCTGTCCGAAGTATGCTGAATCATCGAGATCGCACTTTTCGAGCTAGTTAATGCGAGCAAAACCTTCTCTGGTGTTTTCACCACCCCACAGTGCGTTTGATATGCAGAACCGGCGATATCTGGGTTTTCGTGGGGTTTCAAGCTGAGATATGCATTTTCTGCGATAATCTTGGTGAGACCTCTGTCCGAAGTATGCAGAAACATCGAGATCGCTCTTTTCGACCTATTTAATGCGAGAAACACGTTATCTGGTGTTTTCACCACACCACAGTGCGTTTGATATGCAGAACCAGCGATATCTTGGTTTTCGTGGGGGTTCAATCCGAGATATGCACATTCTATGATAATCTTGGTGAGACTTCTGTCAGAAGTATGCAGAATCATCGGCATCTCCCTTTTCGACCTATTTAATGCGAGAAACACGTTCTCTGGTTGTTTTCACCACTCCAGAGTGCGTTTGATATGCAGAACCGGCGATATCTTGATTTTCGTGGTGTTTCCAGCTGAGATATGCATTTTCTGCGATAATCTTGGTGAGACTTCTGTCAGACGTATGCAGAATCATCGGCATCTCCCTTTTCGACCTATTTAATGCGAGAAACACGTTCTCTGGTTGTTTTCACCACTCCACAGTGGGTTTGATATGCAGAACCGGCGACATCTTGATTTTCGTGAGGTTTCAAGCTGAGATATGCATTTTCAGCGATAATCTTGGTGAGTCTTTTGTCAGAAGTATGCAGAATCTTCGAGATCGCTCTTTTCGAGCAACTTAATGCGGGAAACACGATATCTGGTTGTTTTCACCACTCCACAGTGCGTTTGATATGCAGAACGGGCGACATCTTGGCTGTCGTAGGGTATCAAGCTGAGATATGCATTTTCTACCATAATCTTGGTGAGAGTTCTGTCAGAAGCATGCAGAATCATCGAGATCCCTCTTTTCTAGCTAGTTAATGCGAGAAACTCGTTTTCTGGGGTTTTCACCACTCCACAGTTCGTTGGATATGCAGAACAGGAGATATCTTGGTTTTCGTGGGGTTTCTAGCAGAGATATGCATTTTCTGCGATAATCATGGTGAGACTTCTGTTAGAAGTATGCAGAATCATCGAGATCGCACTTTTCAATCAATTTAATGCGAGAAACACGTTGTCTGGTGTTTTCACCACTCCACAGTTGGTTTGATATGCAGAACAGGCGATGTTTGGTTTTCGTCGGGTTTCAAGCTGAGATATGCATTTTCTGCGATAATCTTGGTGAGACTTCAGTCAGAAATATGCAGAATCTTCTAGATCGCTCTTTTCGAGCTATTTAATGCGAAAAAACAAGTTTTCTGGTGTTTTCACCACTCCACAGTTCGTTGGATATGCAGAACAGGAGATATCTTGGTTTTCGTGGGGTTTCTAGCAGAGACATGCATTTTCAGCGATAATCTTGGTGAGTCTTCTGTCAGAAGTATGCAGAATCATCGAGATCCCTCTTTTCGAGCTAGTTAATGCGAGAAACACGTTATCTGGTTTTTTCACCACTACATTGTGCCTTTGATATGCAGTACCAGCGATATCTTGGTTTTCGTGGGGTTTCAAGCTGAGATATGCATTTTTTACGATAATCTTGGTGAGACTTCTGTCCGAAGTATGCTTAATCATCGAGATCGCTCTATTCGAGCTATTTAATGTGAGAAACACGTTATCTGGTGTTTCCAGCACTCCACAGTGCGTTTTATATGCAGAACCAGCGATATCTTGGCTTTCGTGGGGTTTCAAGCTGAGATATGCATTGTCTGCGATAATCTAGGTGAGACTTCTGTCCGAAGTATGCAGATTCATCGAGATCGTACTTTTCGAGCTATTTTATGCGAGAAACACGTTTTCTGGGGTTTTCACCACTCCACAGTTCGTTGGATATGCAGAACAGGTGATATCTTGGTTTTCGAGGGGTTTCAAGCTGAGATATGCATTTTCTGCGATAATCTTGGTGAGACTTCTGTCAGACGTATGCAGAATCATCGGCATCTCCCTTTTCGACCTATTTAATGCGAGAAACACGTTCTCTGGTTGTTTTCACCACTCCACAGTGGGTTTGATATGCAGAAACGGCGACATCTTGATTTTCGTGAGGTTTCAAGCTGAGATATGCATTTTCAGCGATAATCTTGGTGAGTCTTTTGTCAGAAGTATGCAGAATCTTCGAGATCGCTCTTTTCGAGCAACTTAATGCGAGAAACACGATATCTGGTTGTTTTCACCACTCCACAGTGCGTTTGATATGCAGAACGGGCGACATCTTGATTTTCGTGGTGTTTCCAGCTGAGATATGCATTTTCTGCGATAATCTTGGTGAGTCTTCTGTCAGAAGTATGCAGAATCATCGAGATCCCTCTTTTCGAGCTATTCAATGCGAGAAACACGTAAATTGGTGTTTTCACCACTCCACAGTGCGTTTGATATGCGGAACCAGCGACATCTTGGATTTCGTCGGGTTTCAAGCTGAGACATGCATTTTCTGCGATAATCTTGGTGAGTCTTCTGTCAGAAGTATGCAGAATCATCGAGGTCCCTCTTTTCGAGCTAGTTAATGCGAGAAACACGTTATCTGGTGTTTTCACCACTCCACAGTTCGTTGGATATGCAGAACAGGTGATATCTTGGTTTTCGAGGGGTTTCAAGCTGAGATATGCATTTGCTGCGATAAACTTGGAGAGACTTCTGTCCGAAGTATGCTGAATCATCGAGATCGCACTTTTCGAGCTAGTTAATGCGAGAAAAACCTTCTCTGGTGTTTTCACCACCCCACAGTGCGTTTGATATGCAGAACCGGCGATATCTGGGTTTTCGTGGGGTTTCAAGCTGAGATATGCATTTTCTGCGATAATCTTGGTGAGACCTCTGTCCGAAGTATGCAGAAACATCGAGATCGCTCTTTTCGACCTATTTAATGCGAGAAACACGTTATCTGGTGTTTTCACCACACCACAGTGCGTTTGATATGCAGAACCAGCGATATCTTGGTTTTCGTGGGGGTTCAATCTGAGATATGCACATTCTATGATAATCTTGGTGAGACTTCTGTCAGAAGTATGCAGAATCATCGGCATCTCCCTTTTCGACCTATTTAATGCGAAAAAACAAGTTTTCTGGTGTTTTCACCACTCCACAGTTCGTTGGATATGCAGAACAGGAGATATCTTGGTTTTCGTGGGGTTTCTAGCAGAGACATGCATTTTCTGCGATAATCTTGGTGAGTCTTCTGTCAGAAGTATGCAGAATCATCGAGATCCCTCTTTTCGAGCTACTTAATGCGAGAAACACGTTTTCTGGGGTATTCACCACTCCACAGTTCGTTGGATATGCAGAACAGGAGATATCTTGGTTTTCGTGGGGTTTCTAGCTGAGATATGCATTTTTTACGATAATCTTGGTGAGACTTCTGTCCGAAGTATGCAGAATCATCGGCATCTCCCTTTTCGACCTATTTAATGCGAGAAACACGTTCTCTGGTTGTTTTCACCACTCCACAGTGGGTTTGATATGCAGAACCGGCGACATCTTGATTTTCGTGAGGTTTCAAGCTGAGATATGCATTTTCAGCGATAATCTTGGTGAGTCTTCTGTCAGACGTATGCAGAATCATCGGCATCTCCCTTTTCGACCTATTTAATGCGAGAAACACGTTCTCTGGTTGTTTTCACCACTCCACAGTGGGTTTGATATGCAGAACCGGCGACATCTTGATTTTCGTGAGGTTTCAAGCTGAGATATGCATTTTCAGCGATAATCTTGGTGAGTCTTTTGTCAGAAGTATGCAGAATCTTCGAGATCGCTCTTTTCGAGCAACTTAATGCGGGAAACACGATATCTGGTTGTTTTCACCACTCCACAGTGCGTTTGATATGCAGAACGGGCGACATCTTGATTTTCGTGGTGATTCCAGCTGAGATATGCATTTTCTGCGATAATCTTGGTGAGTCTTCTGTCAGAAGTATGCAGAATCATCG
This sequence comes from Anthophora plumipes, assembly GCA_951804975.1. Classification (NCBI taxonomy): domain Eukaryota; kingdom Metazoa; phylum Arthropoda; class Insecta; order Hymenoptera; family Apidae; genus Anthophora; species Anthophora plumipes. The sequence continues at coordinate 38,158 of CATORF010000691.1, forward strand.
AGATCCCTCTTTTCGAGCTAGTTAATGCGAGAAACACGTTTTCTGGTGTTTTCACCACTCCACAGTGCGTTTGATATGCGGAACCAGCGACATCTTGGATTTCGTCGGGTTTCAAGCTGAGACATGCATTTTCTGCGATAATCTTGGTGAGTCTTCTGTCAGAAGTATGCAGAATCATCGAGGTCCCTCTTTTCGAGCTAGTTAATGCGAGAAACACGTTATCTGGTGTTTTCACCACTCCACAGTGCGTTTGATATGCAGAACCGGCGACATCTTGGCTGTCGTAGGGTATCAAGCTGAGATATGCATTTTCTACCATAATCTTGGTGAGAGTTCTGTCAGAAGTATGCAGAATCATCGGGATCGCTATTTTCGAGCTATTTAATGCGAGAAACACGTTATCTGGGGTTTTCACCACTCCACAGTTCGTTGGATATGCAGAACAGGAGATATCTTGGTTTTCGTAGGGTTTCTAGCAGAGACATGCATTTTCTGCGATAATCTTGGTGAGTCTTCTGTCAGAAGTATGCAGAATCATCGAGATCCCTCTTTTCGAGCTAGTTAATGCGAGAAACACGTTTTCTGGGGTTTTCACCACTCCACAGTTCGTTGGATATGCAGAACAGGAGATATCTTGGTTTTCGTGGGGTTTCTAGCAGAGATATGCATTTTCTGCGATAATCATGGTGAGACTTCTGTTAGAAGTATGCAGAATCATCGAGATCGCACTTTTCAATCAATTTAATGCGAGAAACACGTTGTCTTGTGTTTTCACCACTCCACAGTTGGTTTGATATGCAGAACAGGCGATGTTTGGTTTTCGTCGGGTTTCAAGCTGAGATATGCATTTTCTGCGATAATCTTGGTGAGACTTCAGTCAGAAATATGCAGAATCTTCTAGATCGCTCTTTTCGAGCTATTTAATGCGAAAAAACAAGTTTTCTGGTGTTTTCACCACTCCACAGTTCGTTGGATATGCAGAACAGGAGATATCTTGGTTTTCGTGGGGTTTCTAGCAGAGACATGCATTTTCAGCGATAATCTTGGTGAGTCTTCTGTCAGAAGTATGCAGAATCATCGAGATCCCTCTTTTCGAGCTAGTTAATGCGAGAAACACGTTATCTGGTTTTTTCACCACTACACAGTGCCTTTGATATGCAGTACCAGCGATATCTTGGTTTTCGTGGGGTTTCAAGCTGAGATATGCATTTTTTACGATAATCTTGGTGAGACTTCTGTCCGAAGTATACTTAATCATCGATATCGCTCTATTCGAGCTATTTAATGTGAGAAACACGTTATCTGGTGTTTCCAGCACTCCACAGTGCGTTTTATATGCAGAACCAGCGATATCTTGATTTTCGTGAGGTTTCAAGCTGAGATGTGCATTTTCTGCGATAATCTTGGTGAGTCTTCTGTCAGAAGTATGCAGAATCATCGAGATCCCTCTTTTCGAGCTATTCAATGCGAGAAACACGTTAATTGGTGTTTTCACCACTCCACAGTGCGTTTGATATGCGGAACCAGCGACATCTTGGATTTCGTCGGGTTTCAAGCTGAGACATGCATTTTCTGCGATAATCTTGGTGAGTCTTCTGTCAGAAGTATGCAGAATCATCAGGATCGCTATTTTCGAGCTATTTAATGCGAGAAACACGTTTTCTGGGGTTTTCACCACTCCACAGTTCGTTGGATATGCAGAACAGGAGATATCTTGGTTTTCGTAGGGTTTCTAGCAGAGACATGCATTTTCTGCGATAATCTTGGTGAGTCTTCTGTCAGAAGTATGCAGAACAATGAGATCCCTCTGTTCGAGCTAGTTAATGCGAGGAACACGTTTTCTGGGGTTTTCACCACTTCACAGTTCGTTGGATATGCAGAACAGGAGATATCTTGGTTTTCGTGGGGTTTCTAGCAGAGATATGCATTTTCTGCGATAATCATGGTGAGACTTCTGTTAGAAGTATGCAGAACCATCGAGATCGCACTTTTCAATCAATTTAATGCGAGAAACACGTTGTCTGGTGTTTTCACCACTCCACAGTTGGTTTGATATGCAGAACAGGCGATGTTTGGTTTTCGTCGGGTTGCAAGCTGAGATATGCATTTTCTGCGATAATCTTGGTGAGACTTCAGTCAGAAATATGCAGAATCTTCTAGATCGCTCTTTTCGAGCTATTTAATGCGAAAAAACAAGTTTTCTGGTGTTTTCACCACTCCACAGTTCGTTGGATATGCAGAACAGGAGATATCTTGGTTTTCGTGGGGTTTCTAGCAGAGACATGCATTTTCTGCGATAATCTTGGTGAGTCTTCTGTCAGAAGTATGCAGAATCATCGAGATCCCTCTTTTCGAGCTAGTTAATGCGAGAAACACGTTTTCTGGGGTTTTCACCACTCCACAGTTCGTTGGATATGCAGAACAGGAGATATCTTGGTTTTCGTGGGGTTTCAAGCTGAGATATGCATTTTCTGCGATAATCTTGGTGAGACCTCTGTCCGAAGTATGCAGAAACATCGAGATCGCTCTTTTCGACCTATTTAATGCGAGAAACACGTTATCTGGTGTTTTCACCACTCCACAGAGCGTTTGATATGCAGAACCAGCGATATCTTGGTGTTCGTGGGGTTTCAAGCTGAGATATGCATTTTTTACGATAATCATGGTGAGACTACAGTCCGAAGTGTGCAGAATCATCGAGATCGCTCTTTTCGAGCTATTTAATGCGAGAAACACGTTTTCTGGGGTTTTCTCCACTCCACAGTTCGTTGGATATGCAGAACAGGTGATATCTTGGGTTTCGAGGGGTTTCAAGCTGAGATATGCATTTTCTGCGATAAACTTGGAGAGACTTCTGTCCGAAGTATGCTGAATCATCGAGATCGCACTTTTCGAGCTAGTTAATGCGAGAAAAACCTTATCTGGTGTTTTCACCACTCCACAGTGCGTTTGATATGCAGTACCAGCGATATCTTGGTTTTCGTGGGGTTTCAAGCTGAGTTATGCATTTTTTACGATAATCTTGGTGAGACATCTGTCCGAAGTATGCAGAATCATCGAGATCGCTCTATTCGAACTATTTAATGCGACAAAACGTTATCTGATGTTTTCAGCACTCCACAGTGCGTTTGATATGCAGAACCAGCGATATCTCTGTTTTCGTGGGGTTTCAAGCTGAGATATGCCCTTTTTACGATAATCTTGGTGAGACTTCTGTCCGAAGTATGCAGAATCATCGAGATCGCTCTTTTCGAGCTATTTAATGCGAGAAACACGTTATCTGGTGTTTCCACCACTCCACAGAGCGTTTGATATGCAGTACCATCGATATCTTGGTTTTCGTGGGGTTTCAAGCTGAGATATGCATTTTCTAGGATAATCTTGGTGAGACTTCTTTCCGAAGTATGCTGAATCATCTAGATCGCTCTTTTCGAGCTATTTAATGCGAGAAACACGTTATCTGGTGTTTTCACCACTCCACGGTGCGTTTGATATGCAGAACCGGCGACATCTTGGCTGTCGTAGGGTATCAAGCTGAGATATGCATTTTCAACGATAAACTTGGTGAGACTTCTGTCAGAAGTATGCAGAATCATCGGGATCGCTCTTTTCGAGCTATTTAATGCGAGAGACACGTTTTCTGGGGTTTTCCCCACTCCACAGTTCGTTGGATATGCAGAACAGGAGATATCTTGGTTCTCGTGGGGTTTCTAGCAGAGATATGCATTTTCTGCGATAATCATGGTGAGACTTCTGTTAGACGTATGCAGAATCATCGAGATCGCACTTTTCGATCTATTTCATGCGAGAAACACGTTGTCTGGTGTTTTCACCACTCCACAGTTGGTTTGATATGCAGAACAGGCGATGTTTGGTTTTCGTCGGGTTTCAAGCTGAGATATGCATTTTCTGCGATAATCTTGGTGAGACTTCAGTCAGAAATATGCAGAATCTTCTAGATCGCCCTTTTCGAGCTATTTAATGCGAAAAAACAAGTTTTATGGTGTTTTCACCACTCCACAGTTCGTTGGATATGCAGAACAGGAGATATCTTGGTTTTCGTGGGGTTTCTAGCAGAGACATGCATTTTCTGCGATAATATTGGTGAGCCTTCTGTCAGAAGTATGCAGAATCATCGAGATCCCTCTTTTCGAGCTAGTTAATGCGAGAAACACGTTTTCTGGGGTTTTCACCACTCCACAGTTCGTTGGATATGCAGAACAGGAGATATCTTGGTTTTCGTGGGGTTTCTAGCTGAGATATGCATTTTTTACGATAATCTTGGTGAGACTTCTGTCCGAAGTATGCAGAATCATCGAGATCGCTCTTTTCGAGCTATTTATTGCGAGAAACACGTTATCTGGTGTTTCCAGCACTCCACAGTGCGTTTTATATGCAGAACCAGCGATATCTTGGCTTTCGTGGGGTTTCAAGCTGAGATATGCATTGTCTGCGATAATCTAGGTGAGACTTCTGTCCGAAGTATGCAGATTCATCGAGATCGTACTTTTCGAGCCATTTTATGCGAGAAACACGTTTTCTGGGGTTTTCACCACTCCACAGTTCGTTGGATATGCAGAACAGGTGATATCTTGGTTTTCGAGGGGTTTCAAGCTGAGATATGCATTTTCTGCGATAAACTTGGAGAGACTTCTGTCCGAAGTATGCTGAATCATCGAGATCGCACTTTTCGAGCTAGTTAATGCGAGAAAAACCTTATCTGGTGTTTTCACCACCCCACAGTGCGTTTGATATGCAGAACCGGCGATATCTGGGTTTTCGTGGGGTTTCAAGCTGAGATATGCATTTTCTGCGATAATCTTGGTGAGACCTCTGTCCGAAGTATGCAGAAACATCGAGATCGCTCTTTTCGACCTATTTAATGCGAGAAACACGTTATCTGGTGTTTTCACCACTCCACAGAGCGTTTGATATGCAGAACCAGCGATATCTTGGTGTTCGTGGGGTTTCAAGCTGAGATATGCATTTTTTACGATAATCATGGTGAGACTACAGTCCGAAGTGTGCAGAGTCATCGAGATCGTACTTTTCGAGCTATTTAATGCGAGAAACACGTTTTCTGGGGTTTTCACCACTCCACAGTTCGTTGGATATGCAGAACAGGTGAAATCTTGGTTTTCGTGGGGTTTCAAGCTGAGATATGCACTTTTTACGATAATCTTGGTGAGACTTCTGTCCGAAGTATGCAGAATCATCGAGATCGCTCTTTTCGAGCTATTTAATGCGAGAAACACGTTATCTGGTGTTTCCACCACTCCACAGAGCGTTTGATATGCAGTACCATCGATATCTTGGTTTTCGTGGGGTTTCAAGCTGAGGTATGCATTTTCTAGGATAATCTTGGTGAGACATCTGTCCGAAGTATGCTGAATCATCTAGATCGCTCTTTTCGAGCTATTTAATGCGAGAAACACGTTATCTGGTGTTTTCACCACTCCACGGTGCGTTTGATATGCAGAACCGGCGACATCTTGGCTGTCGTAGGGTATCAAGCTGAGATATGCATTTTCTACGATAAACTTGGTGAGACTTCTGTCAGAAGTATGCAGAATCATCGGGATCGCTCTTTTCGAGCTATTTAATGCGAGAGACACGTTTTCTGGGGTTTTCACCACTCCGCAGTTCGTTGGATATGCAGAACAGGAGATATCTTGGTTTTCGTGGAGTTTCTAGCAGAGATATGCATTTTCTGCGATAATCATGGTGAGGCTTCTGTTAGAAGTATGCAGAATCATCGAGATCGCACATTTCGATCTATTTAATGCGAGAAACACGTTGTCTAGTGTTTTCACCACTCCACAGAGCGTTTGATATGCAGTACCATCGATATCTTGGTTTTCGTGGGGTTTGTAGCTGAGATATGCATTTTCTAGGATAATCTTGGTGAGACTTCTGTCCGAAGGATGCTGAATCATCTAGATCGCTCTTTTCGAGCTATTTAATGCGAGAAACACGTTATCTGGTGTTTTCACCACTACACCGTGCGTTTGATATGCAGGACCGGCGACATCTTGGCTGTCGTAGGGTATCAAGCTGAGATATGCATTTTCTACGGTAATCTTGGTGAGACTTCTGTCAGAAGTATGCAGAATCATCGGGATCGCTCTTTTCAAACTATTTAATGCGAGAGACACGTTTTCTGGGGTTTTCACCACTCCACAGTTCGTTGGATATGCAGAACAGGTGATATCTTGGTTTTCGAGGGGTTTCAAGCTGAGATATGCATTTTCTGCGATAAACTTGGAGAGACTTCTGTCCGAAGTATGCTGAATCATCGAGATCGCACTTTTCGAGCTAGTTAATGCGAGAAAAACCTTATCTGGTGTTTTCACCACCCCACAGTGCGTTTGATATGCAGAACCGGCGATATCTGGGTTTTCGTGGGGTTTCAAGCTGAGATATGCATTTTCTGCGAGAATCTTGGTGAGACCTCTGTCCGAAGTATGCAGAAACATCGAGATCGCTCTTTTCGACCTATTTAATGCGAGAAACACGTTATCTGGTGTTTTCACCACTACACCGTGCGTTTGATATGCAGGACCGGCGACATCTTGGCTGTCGTAGGGTATCAAGCTGAGATATGCATTTTCTACGGTAATCTTGGGGAGACTTCTGTCAGAAGTATGCAGAATCATCGGGATCGCTCTTTTCAAACTATTTAATGCGAGAGACACGTTTTCTGGGGTTTTCACCACTCCACAGTTCGTTGGATATGCAGAACAGGTGATATCTTGGTTTTCGAGGGGTTTCAAGCTGAGATATGCATTTTCTGCGATAAACTTGGAGAGACTTCTGTCCGAAGTATGCTGAATCATCGAGATCGCACTTTTCGAGCTAGTTAATGCGAGAAAAACCTTATCTGGTGTTTTCACCACCCCACAGTGCGTTTGATATGCAGAACCGGCGATATCTGGGTTTTCGTGGGGTTTCAAGCTGAGATATGCATTTTCTGCGAGAATCTTGGTGAGACCTCTGTCCGAAGTATGCAGAAACATCGAGATCGCTCTTTTCGACCTATTTAATGCGAGAAACACGTTATCTGGTGTTTTCACCACTCCACAGAGCGTTTGATATGCAGAACCAGCGATATCTTGGTGTTCGTGGGGTTTCAAGCTGAGATATGCATTTTTTACGATAATCATGGTGAGACTACAGTCCGAAGTGTGCAGAGTCATCGAGATCGTACTTTTCGAGCCATTTTATGCGAGAAACACGTTTTCTGGGGTTTTCACCACTCCACAGTTCGTTGGATATGCAGAACAGGTGATATCTTGGTTTTCGAGGGGTTTCAAGCTGAGATATGCATTTTCTGCGATAAACTTGGAGAGACTTCTGTCCGAAGTATGCTGAATCATCGAGATCGCACTTTTCGAGCTAGTTAATGCGAGAAAAACCTTATCTGGTGTTTTCACCACCCCACAGTGCGTTTGATATGCAGAACCGGCGATATCTGGGTTTTCGTGGGGTTTCAAGCTGAGATATGCATTTTCTGCGATAATCTTGGTGAGACCTCTGTCCGAAGTATGCAGAAACATCGAGATCGCTCTTTTCGACCTATTTAATGCGAGAAACACGTTATCTGGTGTTTTCACCACTCCACAGAGCGTTTGATATGCAGAAACAGCGATATCTTGGTGTTCGTGGGGTTTCAAGCTGAGATATGCATTTTTTACGATAATCATGGTGAGACTACAGTCCGAAGTGTGCAGAGTCATCGAGATCGTACTTTTCGAGCTATTTAATGCGAGAAACACGTTTTCTGGGGTTTTCACCACACCACAGTTCGTTGGATATGCAGAACAGGAGATATCTTGGTTTTCGTGGGGTTTCTAGCAGAGATATGCATTTTCTGCGATAATCATGGTGAGACTTCTGTTAGAAGTATGCAGAATCATCGAGATCGCACTTTTCGATCTATTTCATGCGAGAAACACGTTGTCTGGTGTTTTCACCCCTCCACAGTTGGTTTGATATGCAGTACCATCGATATCTTGGTTTTCGTGGGGATTCAAGCTGTGATATGCATTTTCTAGGATAATCTTGGTGAGACTTCTGTCCGAAGGATGCTGAATCATCTAGATCGCTCTTTTCGAGCTATTTAATGCGAGAAACACGTTATCTGGTGTTTTCACCACTACACCGTGCGTTTGATATGCAGGACCGGCGACATCTTGGCTGTCGTAGGGTATCAAGCTGAGATATGCATTTTCTACGGTAATCTTGGTGAGACTTCTGTCAGAAGTATGCAGAATCATCGGGATCGCTCTTTTCAAACTATTTAATGCGAGAGACACGTTTTCTGGGGTTTTCACCACACCACAGTTCGTTGGATATGCAGAACAGGAGATATCTTGGTTTTCGGGGAGTTTCTAGCAGAGATATGCATTTTCTGCGATAATCATGGTGAGGCTTCTGTTAGAAGTATGCAGAATCATCGAGATCGCACATTTCGATCTATTTAATGCGAGAAACACGTTGTCTAGTGTTTTCACCACTCCACAGAGCGTTTGATATGCAGTACCATCGATATCTTGGTTTTCGTGGGGTTTGTAGCAGATATATTCATTTTCTGCGATAATCTTGGTGAGTCTTCTGTCAGAAGTATGCAGAATCTTCGAGTTCGCTCTTTTCGAGCAACTTAATGCGAGAAACACGTTATCTGGTTGTTTTCACCACTCCACAGTTCGTTTGATATGCAGAACCGGCGATATCTTGATTTTCGTGGTTTTTCGTGCTGAGATATGCATTTTCAGCGATAATCTTGGTGAGTCTTCTGTCAGAAGTATGCAGAATCATCTAGATCGCTCTTTTCGAGCTATTTAATGCGAGAAACACGTTATCTGGTATTTTCACCACTCCACAGTGCGTTTGATATGCAGAACCGGCGATATCTTGATTTTCGTGGTGTGTCCAGCTGAGATATGCATTTTCTGCGATAATCTTGGTGAGTCTTCTGTCAGAAGTATGCAGAATCATCGAGATCGCTCATTTCGAGCTAGTTAATGCGAGAAACACGTTATCTGGTGTTTTCACCACTCCACAGTTCGTTGTATATGCAGAACAGGAGATATCTTGGTTTTCGTGGGGTTTCTAGCAGAGATATGCATTTTCTGCGATAATCTATGTGAGTCTTCTGCCAGAAGTATGCAGAATCATCTAGATCGCTCTTTTAGAGCTATTTAATGCGAGAAACACGATATCTGGTGTTTTCAGCACTCCACAGTGCGTATGATATGCAGAACCGGCGATATCTTGGTTTTCGTGGGGTTTCAAGCTGAAATATGCATTTTCTGCGATAATCTTGGTGAGACTTCAGTCAGAAGTATGCAGAATCGTCGAGATCGCTCATTTCGAGCTAGTTAATGCGAGAAACACGTTATCTGGTGTTTCCACCACTCCACAGTTCGTTGTATATGCAGAACAGGAGATATCTTGGTTTTCGTGGGGTTTCTAGCAGAGATATGCATTTTCTGCGATAATCTTGGTGAGACTTCAGTCAGAGGTATGCAGAATCTACGAGATCGCTCATTTCGAGCTAGTTAATGCGAGAAACACGTTATCTGGTGTTTTCACCACTCCACAGTTCGTTGTATATGCAGAACAGAAGATATCTTGGTTTTCGTGGGGTTTCTAGCAGAGATATGCATTTTCTGCGATAATCTATATGAGTCTTCTGCCAGAAGTATGCAGAATCATCTAGATCGCTCTTTTCGAGCTATTTAATGCGAGAAACACGATATCTGGTGTTTTCAGCACTCCACAGTGCGTATGATATGCAGAACCGGCGATATCTTGGTTTTCGTGGGGTTTCAAGCTGAAATATGCATTTTCTGCGATAATCTTGGTGAGACTTCAGTCAGAAGTATGCAGAATCTTCGAGATCGCTCATTTCGAGCTAGTTAATGCGAGAAACACGTTATCTGGTGTTTTCACCACTCCACAGTACGTTGTATATGCAGAACAGGAGATATCTTGGTTTTCGTGGGGTTTCTAGCAGAGATATGCATTTTCTGCGATAATCTAGGTGAGTCTTCTGCCAGAAGTATGCAGAATCTTCGAGATCGTTCTATTCGAGCAACTTAATGCGAGAAACACGATATATGGTTGTTTTCACCACTCCACAGTGCGTTTGATATGCAGAACGGGCGACATCTTGATTTTCGTGAGGTTTCAAGCTGAGATATGCATTTTCTGCGATATTTTGGTGAGACTTCAGTCAGAAATATGCAGAATCTTCTAGATCGCTCTTTTCGTGCTATTTAATGCGAAAAAACAAGTTTTCTGGTGTTTTCAACATTCCACAGTGCGTTTGATATGCAGAACCTATGATATCTTGTTTTTCGTGGTGTTTCCAGCTGAGATATGCATTTTCTGCGATAAACTTGGTGAGTCTTCTGTCAGAAGTATGCAGAATCATCGAGATCCCTCTTTTCGAGCTATTTAATGCGAGAAACACGTTAATTGGTGTTTTCACCACTCCACAGTGCGTTTGATATGCGGAACCAGCGACATCTTGGATTTCGTCGGGTTTCAAGCTGAGACATGCATTTTCTGCGATAATCTTGGTGAGTCTTCTGTCAGAAGTATGCAGAATCATCGAGATCCCTCTTTTCGAGCTAGTTAATGCGAGAAACACGTTATCTGGTGTTTTCACCACTCCACAGTGCGTTTAATATGCAGAACCGGCGACATCTTGGCTGTCGTAGGGTGTCAAGCTGAGATATGCATTTTCTGCGATAATCATGGTGAGACTTCTGTCAGAAGTATGCAGAATCATCGGGATCGCTCTTTTCGAACTATTTAATGCGAGAAACACGTTTTCTGGGGTTTTCACCACTCCACAGTTCGTTGGATATGCAGAACAGGAGATATCTTGGTTTTCGTGGGGTTTCTAGCAGAGATATGCATTTTCTGCGATAATCATGGTGAGACTTCTGTTAGAAGTATGCAGAATCATCGAGATCGCACATTTCGATCTATTTAATGCGAGAAACACGTTATCTGGTGTTTTCACCACTCCACAGTGCGTTTGATATGCAGAACCAGCGATATCTTGGTTTTCGTGGGGTTTCAAGCTGAGATGTGCATTGTCTGCGATAATCTTGGTGAGACATCTGTCCGAAGTGTGCAGAATCATCGAGATCGCACTTTTTGAGCTATTTAATGCGAGAAAAACCTTATCTGGTGTTTTCACCACCCCACAGTGCGTTTGATATGCAGAACCGGCGGTATCTGGGTTTTCTTGGGGTTTCAAGCTGAGATGTGCATTTTCTGCGATAATCTTGGTGAGACCTCTGTCCGAAGTATGCAGAAACATCGTAATCGCTCTTTTCGACCTATTTAATGCGAGAAACACGTTATCTGGTGATTTCACCACTCCACAGTGCGTTTGATATGCAGAACCAGCGATATCCTGGTTTTCGTGGGGTTTCAAGCTCAGATATGCATTTTATGCGATAAGCTTGGTGAGGCTTCTGTCCGAAGTGTGCAGAATCATCGAGATCGCACTTTTTGAGCTATTTAATGCGAGAAAAACCTTATCTGGTGTTTTCACCACCCCACAGTGCGTTTGATATGCAGAACCGGCGATATCTGGGTTTTCGTGGGGTTTCAAGCTGAGATATGCATTTTCTGCGATAATCTTGGTGAGACCTCTGTCCGAAGTATGCAGAAACATCGAGATCGCTCTTTTCGACCTATTTAATGCGAGAAACACGTTATCTGGTGATTTCACCACTCCACAGTTCGTTGGATATGCAGAACAGGTGATATCTTGGTTTTCGTGGGGTTTCAAGCTGAGATATGCACTTTTTACGATAATCTTGGTGAGACTTCTGTCCGAAGTATGCTTAATCATCGAGATCGCTCTATTCGAACTATTTAATGCGACAAAACGTTATCTGGTGTTTTCAGCACTCCACAGTGCGTTTGATATGCAGAACCAGTGATACCTCAGTTTTCGTGGGGTTTCAAGCTGAGATATGCATTTTCTACGATTATCTTGGTGAGACTTCTCTCAGAAGGATGCAGAATCTTCGAGATCGCTCTTTTCGAGCTACTTAATGCGAGATACACGTTATCTGGTGTTTTCACCACTCCACAGTGCGTTTGACATGCAGTACCGGCGACATCTTGGATTTCGTCGGGGTTCAAGCTGAGATATGCATTTTCTACGATAATCTTGGTGAGACTTCTGTCAGAAGTATGCAGAATAATCCAGATCGTTCTTTTCGAACTATTTAATTCGAGAAACACGTTATCTGGTTGTTTTCACCACTCCACAGTGCGTTTGATATGCAGAAGCGGCGACATCTTGATTTTCGTGGGGTTTCAAGCTCAGATATGCATTTTCTGCGATAAGCTTGGTGAGACTTCTGTCCGAAGTATGCAGAGTCATCGAGATCGTACTTTTCGAGCTATTTAATGCGAGAAACACGTTTTCTGGGGTTTTCACCACTCCACAGTTCGTTGGATATGCAGATCAGGAGATATCTTGGTTTTCGTGGGGTTTCTAGCAGAGATATGCATTTTCTGCGATAATCTTGGTGAGACTTCAGTCAGAGGTATGCAGAATCTACGAGATCGCTCATTTCGAGCTAGTTAATGCGAGAAACACGTTATCTGGTGTTTTCACCACTCCACAGTTCGTTGTATATGCAGAACAGGAGATATCTTGGTTTGCGTGGGGTTTCTAGCAGAGATATGCATTTTCTGCGATAATCTAGGTGAGTCTTCTGCCAGAAGTATGCAGAATCATCTAGATCGCTCTTTTCGAGCTATTTAATGCGAGAAACACGATATCTAGTGTTTTCAGCACTCCACAGTGCGTATGATATGCAGAACCGGCGATATCTTGGTTTTCTTGGGGTTTCAAGCTGAAATATGCATTTTCTGCGATAATCTTGGTGAGACTTCAGTCAGAAGTATGCAGAATCTTCGAGATCGCTCATTTCGAGCTAGTTAATGCGAGAAACACGTTATCTGGTGTTTTCACCACTCCACAGTTCGTTGTATATGCAGAACAGGAGATATCTTGGTTTTCGTGGGGTTTCTAGCAGAGATATGCATTTTCTGCGATAATCTAGGTGAGTCTTCTGCCAGAAGTATGCAGAATCTTCGAGATCGTTCTTTTCGAGCAACTTAATGCGAGAAACACGATATCTGGTTGTTTTCACCACTCCACAGTGCGTTTGATATGCAGAACGGGCGACATCTTGATTTTCGTGAGGTTTCAAGCTGAGATATGCATTTTCTGCGATAATCTTGGTGAGACATCATGTCAGAAATATGCAGAATCTTCTATATCGCTCTTTTCGAGCTATTTAATGCGAAAAAACAAGTTTTCTGGTGTTTTCAACATTCCACAGTGCGTGTGATATGCAGAACCGGCGATATCTTGATTTTCGTGGTGTTTCCAGCTGAAATGTGTATTTTCTACGATAATCTTGGTGAGACGTCTGTCAGAAGTATGCAGAATCTTCGAGATCGTTCTTTTCGAGCTATTTAATGCGAGAAACACGTTTTCTGGGGTTTTCACCACACCTCTGTTCGTTGGATATGCAGAACCGAAGATATCTTGGTTTTCCTGGGGTTTCACGCTGAGATATGCATTTTCTGCGACAATCTTGGTGAGACTTCTGTCCGAAGTATGCAGAATCATCGGGATCGCTCTTATCGAGCTATTTAATGCGAGAATCACGTTTTCTGGGGTTTTCACCACACCACAGTTCGTTGGATATGCAGAACCGGAGATATCTTGGTTTTCCTGGGGTTTCAAGCTGAGATATGCATTTTCTGCGACAATCTTGGTGAGACTTCTGTCCGAAGTATGCAGAATCATCGAGATCGATCTTTTCGAGCTATTTAATGCTAGAAACACGTTATCCGGTGTTTTCACCACTCCACAGTGGGTTTGATATGCAGAACTGGCGACATCTTGGATTTCGTCGGGTTTCTAGCAGAGATATGCATTTTCTGCGATAATCTTGGTGAGACTTCAGTCAGAGGTATGCAGAATCTACGAGATCGCTCATTTCGAGCTAGTTAATGCGAGAAACACGTTATCTGGTGTTTTCACCACTCCACAGTTCGTTGTATATGCAGAACAGGAGATATCTTGGTTTGCGTGGGGTTTCTAGCAGAGATATGCATTTTCTGCGATAATCTAGGTGAGTCTTCTGCCAGAAGTATGCAGAATCATCTAGATCGCTCTTTTCGAGCTATTTAAAGCGAGAAACACGATATCTGGTGTTTTCAGCACTCCACAGTGCGTATGATATGCAGAACCGGCGATATCTTGGTTTTCGTGGGGTTTCAAGCTGAAATATGCATTTTCTGCGATAATCTTGGTGAGACTTCAGTCAGAAGTATGCAGAATCTTCGAGATCGCTCATTTCGAGCTAGTTAATGCGAGAAACACGTTATCTGGTGTTTTCAGCACTCCACAGTGCGTTTGATATGCAGAACCAGCGATATCTGGGTTTTCGTGGAGTTTCAAGCTGAGATATGCAATTTCTGCGATAATCTTGGTGAGACTTATGTCCGAAGTATGCAGAGTCATCGAGATCGTACTTTTCGAGCTATTTAATGCGAGAAACACGTTTTCTGGGGTTTTCACCACTCCACAGTTCGTTGGATATGCAGAACAGGAGATATCTTGGTTTTCGTGGGGTTTCTAGCAGAGATATGCATTTTCTGCGATAATCATGGTGAAACTTCTGTTAGAAGTATGCAGAATCATCGAGATCGCACTTTTCGATCTATTTCATGCGAGAAACACGTTGTCTGGTGTTTTCACCACTCCACAGTTGATTTGATATGCAGAACCCGCGATGTTTGGTTTTCGTCGGGTTTCAAGTTGAGATATGCATTTTCTGCGACAATCTTGGTGAGACTTCTGTCCGAAGTATGCAGAATCATCGGGATCGCTCTTTTCGAGCTATTTAATGCGAGAAACACGTTTTCTGGCGATTTCACCACACCACTGTTCGTTGGATATGCAGAACCGGAGATATCTTGGTTTTCGTGCGGTTTCAAGCTGATATATGCATTTTCTGCGATAATCTTGGTGAGACTTCTGTCCGATGTATGCAGAATCATCGAGATCGCTCTTTTCGAGCTATTTAATGCGAGAAACACGTTATCCGGTGTTTTCACCACTCCACAGTGGGTTTGATATGCAGAACTGGCGACATCTTGGATTTCGTCGGGTTTCAAGCTGAGATATGCATTTTCTACGATAATCTTGGTGAGACTTCTGTCAGAAGTTTGCAGAATCATCTAGATCGCTCTTTTCGAGCTATTTAATGCGAGAAACACGTTAACTGGTGTTTTCACCACTCCGCAGTGCGTTTGATATGTAGAACCAGCGATATCTGGGTTTTCGTGGGGTTTCAAGCTGACATATGCATTTTCTGCGATAATCTTGGTGAGACTTCTGTCCGAAGTATGCAGAAACATCGAGAGCACTCTTTTCGAGCTATTTAATGCGAGAATCACGTTTTCTGGGGTTTTCACCACACCACAGTTCGTTGGATATGCAGAACCGGAGATATCTTGGTTTTCGTGGGGTTTCAAGCTGAGATATGCATTTTCTGCAATAATCTTGTTGAGACTTCTGTCCGAAGTATGCAGAAAAATCGAGAGCGCTCTTTTCGAGCTATTTAATGCGAGAAACACGTTTTCTGGGGTTTTCACCACACCTCTGTTCGTTGGATATGCAGAACCGGAGATATCTTGGTTTTCCTGGGGTTTCAAGCTGAGATATGCATTTTCTGCGACAATCTTGGTGAGACTTCTGTCCGAAGTATGCAGAATCATCGGGATCGCTCTTATCGAGCTATTTAATGCGAGAATCACGTTTTCTGGGGTTTTCACCACACCACAGTTCGTTGGATATGCAGAACCGGAGATATCTTGGTTTTCCTGGGGTTTCAAGCTGAGATATGCATTTTCTGCGACAATCTTGGTGAGACTTCTGTCCGAAGTATGCAGAATCATCGGGATCGCTCTTATCGAGCTATTTAATGCGAGAAACACGTTTTCTGGCGATTTCACCACACCACTGTTCGTTGGATATGCAGAACCGGAGATATCTTGGTTTTCGTGGGGTTTCAAGCTGAAATGTGCATTTTCTGCGATAATCTTGGTGAGACTTCTGTCCGATGTATGCAGAATCATCGAGATCGATCTTTTCGAGCTATTTAATGCGAGAAACACGTTATCCGGTGTTTTCACCACTCCACAGTGGGTTTGATATGCAGAACCAGCGATATCTGGGTTTTCGTGGGGTTTCAAGCTGACATATGCATTTTCTGCGATAATCTTGGTGAGACTTCTGTCCGAAGTATGCAGAAACATCGAGAGCACTCTTTTCGAGCTATTTAATGCGAGAATCACGTTTTCTGGGGTTTTCACCACACCACAGTTCGTTGGATATGCAGAACCGGAGATATCTTGGTTTTCGTGGGGTTTCAAGCTGAGATATGCATTTTCTACGATAATCTTGGAGAAACATCTGTCCGAAGTATGCAGAATCTTCTATATCGCTCTTTTCGAGATATTTAATGCGAAAAAACAAGTTTTCTGGTGTTTTCAACATTCCACAGTGCGTGTGATATGCAGAACCGGCGATATCTTGATTTTCGTGGTGTTTCCAGCTGAAATATGCATTTTCTACGATAATCTTGGTGAGACGTCTGTCAGAAGTATGCAGAATCTTCGAGATCGTTCTTTTCGAGCTACTTAATGCGAGAAACACGATATCTGGTTGTTTTCACAACTCCACAGTGCGTTTGATATGCAGAACGGGCGACATCTTCATTTTCGTGAGGTTTCAAGCTGAGATATGCATTTTCTGCGATAATCTTGGTGAGACTTCAGTCAGAAATATGCAGAATTTTCTAGATCGCTCTTTTCGAGCTATTTAATGCGAAAAAACAAGTTTTCTGGTGTTTTCAACATTCCACAGTGCGTTTGATATGCAGAACCGATGATATCTTGATTTTCGTGGTGTTTCCAGCTGAGATATGCATTTTCTGCGATAATCTTGGTGAGTCTTCTGTCAGAAGTATGCAGAATCATCGAGATCTCTCTTTTCGAGCTATTTAATGCGAGAAACACGTTAATTGGTGTTTTCCCCACTCCACAGTGCGTTTGATATGCGGAACCAGCGACATCTTGGATTTCGTCGGTTTTCAAGCTGAGACATACATTTTCTGCGATAATCTCGGTGAGTCTTCTGTCAGAAGTATGCAGAATCATCGAGATCCCTCTTTTCGAGCTAGTTAATAAAAGAAACACGTTATCTGGTGTTTTCACCACTCCACAGTGCGTTTAATATGCAGAACCGGCTACATCTTGGCTGTCGTAGGGTATCAAGATGAGATATGCATTTTATGCGATAATCTTGGTGAGACTTCTGTCCGAAGTATGCAGAAACATCGAGAGCACTCTTTTCGAACTATTTAATGCGAGAATCACGTTTTCTGGGGTTTTCACCACACCACAGTTCGTTGGATATGCAGAACCGGAGATATCTTGGTTTTCGTGTGGTTTCAAGCTGAGATATGCATTTTCTGCAATAATCTTGTTGAGACTTCTGTCCGAAGTATGCAGAAAAATCGAGAGCGCTCTTTTCGAGCTATTTAATGCGAGAAACACGTTTTCTGGGGTTTTCACCACACCTCTGTTCGTTGGATATGCAGAACCGGAGATATCTTGGTTTTCCTGGGGTTTCACGCTGAGATATGCATTTTCTGCGACAATCTTGGTGAGACTTCTGTCCGAAGTATGCAGAATCATCGGGATCGCTCTTATCGAGCTATTTAATGCGAGAATCACGTTTTCTGGGGTTTTCACCACACCACAGTTCGTTGGATATGCAGAACCGGAGATATCTTGGTTTTCCTGGGGTTTCAAGCTGAGATATGCATTTTCTGCGACAATCTTGGTGAGACTTCTGTCCGAAGTATGCAGAATCATCGGGATCGCTCTTATCGAGCTATTTAATGCGAGAAACACGTTTTCTGGCGATTTCACCACACCACTGTTCGTTGGATATGCAGAACCGGAGATATCTTGGTTTTCGTGGGGTTTCAAGCTGAAATGTGCATTTTCTGCGATAATCTTGGTGAGACTTCTGTCCGATGTATGCAGAATCATCGAGATCGATCTTTTCGAGCTATTTAATGCGAGAAACACGTTATCCGGTGTTTTCACCACTCCACAGTGGGTTTGATATGCAGAACTGGCGACATCTTGGATTTCGTCGGGTTTCTAGCAGAGATATGCATTTTCTGCGATAATCTTGGTGAGACTTCAGTCAGAGGTATGCAGAATCTACGAGATCGCTCATTTCGAGCTAGTTAATGCGAGAAACACGTTATCTGGTGTTTTCACCACTCCACACTTCGTTGTATATGCAGAACAGGAGATATCTTGGTTTGCGTGGGGTTTCTAGCAGAGATATGCATTTTCTGCGATAATCTAGGTGAGTCTTCTGCCAGAAGTATGCAGAATCATCTAGATCGCTCTTTTCGAGCTATTTAATGCGAGAAACACGATATCTGGTGTTTTCAGCACTCCACAGTGCGTATGATATGCAGAACCGGCGATATCTTGGTTTTCGTGGGGTTTCAAGCTGAAATATGCATTTTCTGCGATAATCTTGGTGAGACTTCAGTCAGAAGTATGCAGAATCTTCGAGATCGCTCATTTCGAGCTAGTTAATGCGAGAAACACGTTATCTGGTGTTTTCAGCACTCCACAGTGCGTTTGATATGCAGAACCAGCGATATCTGGGTTTTCGTGGGGTTTCAAGCTGAGATATGCAATTTCTGCGATAATCTTGGTGAGACTTCTGTCAGAAATATGCAGGATCATCGAGATCGCTCTTTTCGAGCTACTTAATGCGAGAAACACGTTATCTGGTGTTTTCGCCACTCCACAGTGCGTTTGATATGCAGAACCGGCGATATCTGGGTTTTCGTGGGGTTTCAAGCTGAGATATGCATTTTCTGCGATAATCTTGGTGAGACCTCTGTCCGAAGTATGCAGAAACATCGAGATCGCTCTTTTCGACCTATTTAATGCGAGAAACACGTTATCTGGTGTTTTCACCACTCCACAGAGCGTTTGATATGCAGAACCAGCGATAACTTGGTGTTCGTGGGGTTTCAAGCTGAGATATGCATTTTTTACGATAATCTTGGTGAGACCTCTGTCCGAAGTATGCAGAAACATCGAGATCGCTCTTTTCGACCTATTTAATGCGAGAAACACGTTATCTGGTGTTTCCACCACTCCACAGAGCGTTTGATATGCAGTACCATCGATATCTTGGTTTTCGTGGTGTTTCCAGCTGAGATATGCATTTTCTGCGATAATCTTGGTGAGTCTTCTGTCAGAAGTATGCAGAATCATCGAGATCCCTCTTTTCGAGCTATTTAATGCGAGAAACACGTTAATTGGTGTTTTCACCACTCCACAGTGCGTTTGATATGCGGAACCAGCGACATCTTGGATTTCGTCGGGTTTCAAGCTGAGACATGCATTTTCTGCGATAATCTTGGTGAGTCTTCTGTCAGAAGTATGCAGAATCATCGAGGTCCCTCTTTTCGAGCAAGTTAATGCGAGAAACACGTTATCTGGTGTTTTCACCACTCCACAGTGCGTTTGATATGCAGAACCGGCGACATCTTGGCTGTCGTAGGGTATCAAGCTGAGATATGCATTTTCTGCGATAATCTTGGTGAGACTTCAGTCAGAAATATGCAGAATCTTCTAGATCGCTCTTTTCGAGCTATTTAATGCGAAAAAACAAGTTTTCTGGTGTTTTCACCACTCCACAGTTCGTTGGATATGCAGAACAGGAGATATCTTGGTTTTCGTGGGGTTTCTAGCAGAGATATGCATTTTCTGCGATAATCATGGTGAGACTACTGTTAGAAGTATGCAGAATCATCGAGATCGCACTTTTCGAGCTAGTTAATGCGAGAAACACGTTTTCTGGGGTTTTCACCACTCCACAGTTCGTTGGATATGCAGAACAGTAGATATCTTGGTTTTCGTGGGGTTTCTAGCAGAGATATGCATTTTCTGCGATAATCATGGTGAGACTTCTGTTAGAAGTATGCAGAATCATCGAGATCGCACTTTTCAATCAATTTAATGCGAGGAACACGTTGTCTGGTGTTTTCACCACTCCACAGTTGGTTTGATATGCAGAACAGGCGATGTTTGGTTTTCGTCGGGTTTCAAGCTGAGATATGCATTTTCTGCGATAATCTTGGTGAGACTTCAGTCAGAAATATGCAGAATCTTCTAGATCGCTCTTTTCGAGCTATTTAATGCGAAAAAACAAGTTTTCTGGTGTTTTCACCACTCCACAGTTCGTTGGATATGCAGAACAGGAGATATCTTGGTTTTCGTGGGGTTTCTAGCAGAGACATGCATTTTCAGCGATAATCTTGGTGAGTCTTCTGTCAGAAGTATGCAGAATCATCGAGATCCCTCTTTTCGAGCTATTTATTGCGAGAAACACGTTATCTGGTTTTTTCACCACTACACAGTGCCTTTGATATGCAGTACCAGCGATATCTTGGTTTTCGTGGGGTTTCAAGCTGAGATATGCATTTTTTACGATAATCTTGGTGAGACTTCTGTCCGAAGTATGCTTAATCATCGAGATCGCTCTATTCGAGCTATTTAATGTGAGAAACACGTTATCTGGTGTTTCCAGCACTCCACAGTGCGTTTTATATGCAGAACCCGCGATATCTTGGCTTTCGTGGGGTTTCAAGCTGAGATATGCATTGTCTGCGATAATCTAGGTGAGACTTCTGTCCGAAGTATGCAGAATCATCGAGATCGCTCTTTTCGAGCTATTTATTGCGAGAAACACGTTATCTGGTTTTTTCACCACTACACAGTGCCTTTGATGTGCAGTACCAGCGATATCTTGGTTTTCGTGGGGTTTCAAGCTGAGATATGCATTTTTTACGATAATCTTGGTGAGACTTCTGTCCGAAGTATGCTTAATCATCGAGATCGCTCTATTCGAGCTATTTAATGTGAGAAACTCGTTATCTGGTGTTTCCAGCACTCCACAGTGCGTTTTATATGCAGAACCAGCGATATCTTGGCTTTCGTGGGGTTTCAAGCTGAGATATGCATTGTCTGCGATAATCAAGGTGAGACTTCTGTCCGAAGTATGCAGATTCATCGAGATCGTACTTTTCGAGCCATTTTATGCGAGAAAAACGTTTTCTGGGGTTTTCACCACTCCACAGTTCGTTGGATATGCAGAACAGGTGATATCTTGGTTTTCGAGGGGTTTCAAGCTGAGATATGCATTTGCTGCGATAAACTTGGAGAGACTTCTGTCCGAAGTATGCTGAATCATCGAGATCGCACTTTTCGAGCTAGTTAATGCGAGCAAAACCTTCTCTGGTGTTTTCACCACCCCACAGTGCGTTTGATATGCAGAACCGGCGATATCTGGGTTTTCGTGGGGTTTCAAGCTGAGATATGCATTTTCTGCGATAATCTTGGTGAGACCTCTGTCCGAAGTATGCAGAAACATCGAGATCGCTCTTTTCGACCTATTTAATGCGAGAAACACGTTATCTGGTGTTTTCACCACACCACAGTGCGTTTGATATGCAGAACCAGCGATATCTTGGTTTTCGTGGGGGTTCAATCTGAGATATGCACATTCTATGATAATCTTGGTGAGACTTCTGTCAGAAGTATGCAGAATCATCGGCATCTCCCTTTTCGACCTATTTAATGCGAGAAACACGTTCTCTGGTTGTTTTCACCACTCCAGAGTGCGTTTGATATGCAGAACCGGCGATATCTTGATTTTCGTGGTGTTTCCAGCTGAGATATGCATTTTCTGCGATAATCTTGGTGAGACTTCTGTCAGACGTATGCAGAATCATCGGCATCTCCCTTTTCGACCTATTTAATGCGAGAAACACGTTCTCTGGTTGTTTTCACCACTCCACAGTGGGTTTGATATGCAGAACCGGCGACATCTTGATTTTCGTGAGGTTTCAAGCTGAGATATGCATTTTCAGCGATAATCTTGGTGAGTCTTTTGTCAGAAGTATGCAGAATCTTCGAGATCGCTCTTTTCGAGCAACTTAATGCGGGAAACACGATATCTGGTTGTTTTCACCACTCCACAGTGCGTTTGATATGCAGAACGGGCGACATCTTGGCTGTCGTAGGGTATCAAGCTGAGATATGCATTTTCTACCATAATCTTGGTGAGAGTTCTGTCAGAAGCATGCAGAATCATCGAGATCCCTCTTTTCTAGCTAGTTAATGCGAGAAACTCGTTTTCTGGGGTTTTCACCACTCCACAGTTCGTTGGATATGCAGAACAGGAGATATCTTGGTTTTCGTGGGGTTTCTAGCAGAGATATGCATTTTCTGCGATAATCATGGTGAGACTTCTGTTAGAAGTATGCAGAATCATCGAGATCGCACTTTTCAATCAATTTAATGCGAGAAACACGTTGTCTGGTGTTTTCACCACTCCACAGTTGGTTTGATATGCAGAACAGGCGATGTTTGGTTTTCGTCGGGTTTCAAGCTGAGATATGCATTTTCTGCGATAATCTTGGTGAGACTTCAGTCAGAAATATGCAGAATCTTCTAGATCGCTCTTTTCGAGCAATTTAATGCGAAAAAACAAGTTTTCTGGTGTTTTCACCACTCCACAGTTCGTTGGATATGCAGAACAGGAGATATCTTGGTTTTCGTGGGGTTTCTAGCAGAGACATGCATTTTCAGCGATAATCTTGGTGAGTCTTCTGTCAGAAGTATGCAGAATCATCGAGATCCCTCTTTTCGAGCTAGTTAATGCGAGAAACACGTTATCTGGTTTTTTCACCACTACATTGTGCCTTTGATATGCAGTACCAGCGATATCTTGGTTTTCGTGGGGTTTCAAGCTGAGATATGCATTTTTTACGATAATCTTGGTGAGACTTCTGTCCGAAATATGCTTAATCATCGAGATCGCTCTATTCGAGCTATTTAATGTGAGAAACACGTTATCTGGTGTTTCCAGCACTCCACAGTGCGTTTTATATGCAGAACCAGCGATATCTTGGCTTTCGTGGGGTTTCAAGCTGAGATATGCATTGTCTGCGATAATCTAGGTGAGACTTCTGTCCGAAGTATGCAGATTCATCGAGATCGTACTTTTCGAGCTATTTTATGCGAGAAACACGTTTTCTGGGGTTTTCACCACTCCACAGTTCGTTGGATATGCAGAACAGGTGATATCTTGGTTTTCGAGGGGTTTCAAGCTGAGATATGCATTTTCTGCGATAATCTTGGTGAGACTTCTGTCAGACGTATGCAGAATCATCGGCATCTCCCTTTTCGACCTATTTAATGCGAGAAACACGTTCTCTGGTTGTTTTCACCACTCCACAGTGGGTTTGATATGCAGAAACGGCGACATCTTGATTTTCGTGAGGTTTCAAGCTGAGATATGCATTTTCAGCGATAATCTTGGTGAGTCTTTTGTCAGAAGTATGCAGAATCTTCGAGATCGCTCTTTTCGAGCAACTTAATGCGAGAAACACGATATCTGGTTGTTTTCACCACTCCACAGTGCGTTTGATATGCAGAACGGGCGACATCTTGATTTTCGTGGTGTTTCCAGCTGAGATATGCATTGTCTGCGATAATCTAGGTGAGACATCTGTCCGAAGTATGCAGATTCATCGAGATCGTACTTTTCGAGCTATTTTATGCGAGAAACACGTTTTCTGGGGTTTTCACCACTCCACAGTTTGTTGGATATGCAGAACAGGTGATATCTTGGTTTTCGAGGGGTTTCAAGCTGAGATATGCATTTTCTGCGATAATCTTGGTGAGACTTCTGTCAGACGTATGCAGAATCATCGGCATCTCCCTTTTCGACCTATTTAATGCGAGAAACACGTTCTCTGGTTGTTTTCACCACTCCACAGTGGGTTTGATATGCAGAACCGGCGACATCTTGATTTTCGTGAGGTTTCAAGCTGAGATATGCATTTTCAGCGATAATCTTGGTGAGTCTTTTGTCAGAAGTATGCAGAATCTTCGAGATCGCTCTTTTCGAGCAACTTAATTCGAGAAACACGATATCTGGTTGTTTTCACCACTCCACAGTGCGTTTGATATGCAGAACGGGCGACATCTTGATTTTCGTGGTGTTTCCAGCTGAGATATGCATTTTCTGCGATAATCTTGGTGAGTCTTCTGTCAGAAGTATGCAGAATCATCGAGATCCCTCTTTTCGAGCTATTCAATGCGAGAAACACGTAAATTGGTGTTTTCACCACTCCACAGTGCGTTTGATATGCGGAACCAGCGACATCTTGGATTTCGTCGGGTTTCAAGCTGAGACATGCATTTTCTGCGATAATCTTGGTGAGTCTTCTGTCAGAAGTATGCAGAATCATCGAGGTCCCTCTTTTCGAGCTAGTTAATGCGAGAAACACGTTATCTGGTGTTTTCACCACTCCACAGTTCGTTGGATATGCAGAACAGGTGATATCTTGGTTTTCGAGGGGTTTCAAGCTGAGATATGCATTTGCTGCGATAAACTTGGAGAGACTTCTGTCCGAAGTATGCTGAATCATCGAGATCGCACTTTTCGAGCTAGTTAATGCGAGAAAAACCTTCTCTGGTGTTTTCACCACCCCACAGTGCGTTTGATATGCAGAACCGGCGATATCTGGGTTTTCGTGGGGTTTCAAGCTGAGATATGCATTTTCTGCGATAATCTTGGTGTGACCTCTGTCCGAAGTATGCAGAAACATCGAGATCGCTCTTTTCGACCTATTTAATGCGAGAAACACGTTATCTGGTGTTTTCACCACACCACAGTGCGTTTGATATGCAGAACCAGCGATATCTTGGTTTTCGTGGGGGTTCAATCTGAGATATGCACATTCTATGATAATCTTGGTGAGACTTCTGTCAGAAGTATGCAGAATCATCGGCATCTCCCTTTTCGACCTATTTAATGCGAAAAAACAAGTTTTCTGGTGTTTTCACCACTCCACAGTTCGTTGGATATGCAGAACAGGAGATATCTTGGTTTTCGTGGGGTTTCTAGCAGAGACATGCATTTTCTGCGATAATCTTGGTGAGTCTTCTGTCAGAAGTATGCAGAATCATCGAGATCCCTCTTTTCGAGCTACTTAATGCGAGAAACACGTTCTCTGGTTGTTTTCACCACTCCACAGTGGGTTTGATATGCAGAACCGGCGACATCTTGATTTTCGTGAGGTTTCAAGCTGAGATATGCATTTTCAGCGATAATCTTGGTGAGTCTTCTGTCAGACGTATGCAGAATCATCGGCATCTCCCTTTTCGACCTATTTAATGCGAGAAACACGTTCTCTGGTTGTTTTCACCACTCCACAGTGGGTTTGATATGCAGAACCGGCGACATCTTGATTTTCGTGAGGTTTCAAGCTGAGATATGCATTTTCAGCGATAATCTTGGTGAGTCTTTTGTCAGAAGTATGCAGAATCTTCGAGATCGCTCTTTTCGAGCAACTTAATGCGGGAAACACGATATCTGGTTGTTTTCACCACTCCACAGTGCGTTTGATATGCAGAACGGGCGACATCTTGATTTTCGTGGTGATTCCAGCTGAGATATGCATTTTCTGCGATAATCTTGGTGAGTCATCTGTCAGAAGTATGCAGAATCATCGAGATCCCTCTTTTCGAGCTAGTTAATGCGAGAAACACGTTTTCTGGTGTTTTCACCACTCCACAGTACGTTTGATATGCGGAACCAGCGACATCTTGGATTTCGTCGGGTTTCAAGCTGAGACATGCATTTTCTGCGATAATCTTGGTGAGTCTTCTGTCAGAAGTATGCAGAATCATCGAGGTCCCTCTTTTCGAGCTAGTTAATGCGAGAAACACGTTATCTGGTGTTTTCACCACTCCACAGTGCGTTTGATATGCAGAACCGGCGACATCTTGGCTGTCGTAGGGTATCAAGCTGAGATATGCATTTTCTACCATAATCTTGGTGAGAGTTCTGTCAGAAGTATGCAGAATCATCGGGATCGCTATTTTCGAGCTATTTAATGCGAGAAACACGTTATCTGGGGTTTTCACCACTCCACAGTTCGTTGGATATGCAGAACAGGAGATATCTTGGTTTTCGTAGGGTTTCTAGCAGAGACATGCATTTTCTGCGATAATCTTGGTGAGTCTTCTGTCAGAAGTATGCAGAATCATCGAGATCCCTCTTTTCGAGCTAGTTAATGCGAGAAACACGTTTTCTGGGGTTTTCACCACTCCACAGTTCGTTGGATATGCAGAACAGGAGATATCTTGGTTTTCGTGGGGTTTCTAGCAGAGATATGCATTTTCTGCGATAATCATGGTGAGACTTCTGTTAGAAGTATGCAGAATCATCGAGATCGCACTTTTCAATCAATTTAATGCGAGAAACACGTTGTCTTGTGTTTTCACCACTCCACAGTTGGTTTGATATGCAGAACAGGCGATGTTTGGTTTTCGTCGGGTTTCAAGCTGAGATATGCATTTTCTGCGATAATCTTGGTGAGACTTCAGTCAGAAATATGCAGAATCTTCTAGATCGCTCTTTTCGAGCTATTTAATGCGAAAAAACAAGTTTTCTGGTGTTTTCACCACTCCACAGTTCGTTGGATATGCAGAACAGGAGATATCTTGGTTTTCGTGGGGTTTCTAGCAGAGACATGCATTTTCAGCGATAATCTTGGTGAGTCTTCTGTCAGAAGTATGCAGAATCATCGAGATCCCTCTTTTCGAGCTAGTTAATGCGAGAAACACGTTATCTGGTTTTTTCACCACTACACAGTGCCTTTGATATGCAGTACCAGCGATATCTTGGTTTTCGTGGGGTTTCAAGCTGAGATATGCATTTTTTACGATAATCTTGGTGAGACTTCTGTCCGAAGTATACTTAATCATCGATATCGCTCTATTCGTGCTATTTAATGTGAGAAACACGTTATCTGGTGTTTCCAGCACTCCACAGTGCGTTTTATATGCAGAACCAGCGATATCTTGATTTTCGTGAGGTTTCAAGCTGAGATGTGCATTTTCAGCGATAATCTTGGTGAGTCTTTTGTCAGAAGTATGCAGAATCTTCGAGATCGCTCTTTTCGAGCAACTTAATGCGAGAAACACGATATCTGGTTGTTTTCACCACTCCACAGTGCGTTTGATATGCAGAACGGGCGACATCTTGATTTTCGTGGTGTTTCCAGCTGAGATATGCATTTTCTGCGATAATCTTGGTGAGTCTTCTGTCAGAAGTATGCAGAATCATCGAGATCCCTCTTTTCGAGCTATTCAATGCGAGAAACACGTTAATTGGTGTTTTCACCACTCCACAGTGCGTTTGATATGCGGAACCAGCGACATCTTGGATTTCGTCGGGTTTCAAGCTGAGACATGCATTTTCTGCGATAATCTTGGTGAGTCTTCTGTCAGAAGTATGCAGAATCATCGAGGTCCCTCTTTTCGAGCTAGTTAATGCGAGAAACACGTTATCTGGTGTTTTCACCACTCCACAGTGCGTTTGATATGCAGAACCGGCGACATCTTGGCTGTCGTAGGGTATCAAGCTGAGATATGCATTTTCTACCATAATCTTGGTGAGAGTTCTGTCAGAAGTATGCAGAATCATCAGGATCGCTATTTTCGAGCTATTTAATGCGAGAAACACGTTTTCTGGGGTTTTCACCACTCCACAGTTCGTTGGATATGCAGAACAGGAGATATCTTGGTTTTCGTAGGGTTTCTAGCAGAGACATGCATTTTCTGCGATAATCTTGGTGAGTCTTCTGTCAGAAGTATGCAGAATCATCGAGATCCCTCTTTTCGAGCTAGTTAATGCGAGGAACACGTTTTCTGGGGTTTTCACCACTTCACAGTTCGTTGGATATGCAGAACAGGAGATATCTTGGTTTTCGTGGGGTTTCTAGCAGAGATATGCATTTTCTGCGATAATCATGGTGAGACTTCTGTTAGAAGTATGCAGAACCATCGAGATCGAACTTTTCAATCAATTTAATGCGAGAAACACGTTGTCTGGTGTTTTCACCACTCCACAGTTGGTTTGATATGCAGAACAGGCGATGTTTGGTTTTCGTCGGGTTTCAAGCTGAGATATGCATTTTCTGCGATAATCTTGGTGAGACTTCAGTCAGAAATATGCAGAATCTTCTAGATCGCTCTTTTCGAGCTATTTAATGCGAAAAAACAAGTTTTCTGGTGTTTTCACCACTCCACAGTTCGTTGGATATGCAGAACAGGAGATATCTTGGTTTTCGTGGGGTTTCTAGCAGAGACATGCATTTTCTGCGATAATCTTGGTGAGTCTTCTGTCAGAAGTATGCAGAATCATCGAGATCCCTCTTTTCGAGCTAGTTAATGCGAGAAACACGTTTTCTGGGGTTTTCACCACTCCACAGTTCGTTGGATATGCAGAACCGGAGATATCTTGGTTTTCCTGGGGTTTCAAGCTGAGATATGCATTTTCTGCGACAATCTTGGTGAGACTTCTGTCCGAAGTATGCAGAATCATCGGGATCGCTCTTATCGAGCTATTTAATGCGAGAAACACGTTTTCTGGCGATTTCACCACACCACTGTTCGTTGGATATGCAGAACCGGAGATATCTTGGTTTTCGTGGGGTTTCAAGCTGAAATGTGCATTTTCTGCGATAATCTTGGTGAGACTTCTGTCCGATGTATGCAGAATCATCGAGATCGATCTTTTCGAGCTATTTAATGCGAGAAACACGTTATCCGGTGTTTTCACCACTCCACAGTGGGTTTGATATGCAGAACTGGCGACATCTTGGATTTCGTCGGGTTTCAAGCTGAGATATGCATTTTCTACGATAATCTTGGTGAGACTTCTGTCAGAAGTATGCAGAATCATCTAGATCGCTCTTTTCGAGCTATTTAATGCGAGAAACACGTTAATTGGTGTTTTCCCCACTCCACAGTGCGTTTGATATGCGGAACCAGCGACATCTTGGATTTCGTCGGTTTTCAAGCTGAGACATACATTTTCTGCGATAATCTCGGTGAGTCTTCTGTCAGAAGTATGCAGAATCATCGAGATCCCTCTTTTCGAGCTAGTTAATAAAAGAAACACGTTATCTGGTGTTTTCACCACTCCACAGTGCGTTTAATATGCAGAACCGGCTACATCTTGGCTGTCGTAGGGTATCAAGATGAGATATGCATTTTATGCGATAATCTTGGTGAGACTTCTGTCCGAATTATGCAGAAACATCGAGAGCACTCTTTTCGAACTATTTAATGCGAGAATCACGTTTTCTGGGGTTTTCACCACACCACAGTTCGTTGGATATGCAGAACCGGAGATATCTTGGTTTTCGTGGGGTTTCAAGCTGAGATATGCATTTTCTGCAATAATCTTGTTGAGACTTCTGTCCGAAGTATGCAGAAAAATCGAGAGCGCTCTTTTCGAGCTATTTAATGCGAGAAACACGTTTTCTGGGGTTTTCACCACACCTCTGTTCGTTGGATATGCAGAACCGGAGATATCTTGGTTTTCCTGGGGTTTCACGCTGAGATATGCATTTTCTGCAACAATCTTGGTGAGACTTCTGTCCGAAGTATGCAGAATCATCGGGATCGCTCTTATCGAGCTATTTAATGCGAGAATCACGTTTTCTGGGGTTTTCACCACACCACAGTTCGTTGGATATGCAGAACCGGAGATATCTTGGTTTTCCTGGGGTTTCAAGCTGAGATATGCATTTTCTGCGACAATCTTGGTGAGACTTCTGTCCGAAGTATGCAGAATCATCGGGATCGCTCTTATCGAGCTATTTAATGCGAGAAACACGTTTTCTGGCGATTTCACCACACCACTGTTCGTTGGATATGCAGAACCGGAGATATCTTGGTTTTCGTGGGGTTTCAAGCTGAAATGTGCATTTTCTGCGATAATCTTGGTGAGACTTCTGTCCGATGTATGCAGAATCATCGAGATCGATCTTTTCGAGCTATTTAATGCGAGAAACACGTTATCCGGTGTTTTCACCACTCCACAGTGGGTTTGATATGCAGAACTGGCGACATCTTGGATTTCGTCGGGTTTCTAGCAGAGATATGCATTTTCTGCGATAATCTTGGTGAGACTTCAGTCAGAGGTATGCAGAATCTACGAGATCGCTCATTTCGAGCTAGTTAATGCGAGAAACACGTTATCTGGTGTTTTCACCACTCCACACTTCGTTGTATATGCAGAACAGGAGATATCTTGGTTTGCGTGGGGTTTCTAGCAGAGATATGCATTTTCTGCGATAATCTAGGTGAGTCTTCTGCCAGAAGTATGCAGAATCATCTAGATCGCTCTTTTCGAGCTATTTAATGCGAGAAACACGATATCTGGTGTTTTCAGCACTCCACAGTGCGTATGATATGCAGAACCGGCGATATCTTGGTTTTCGTGGGGTTTCAAGCTGAAATATGCATTTTCTGCGATAATCTTGGTGAGACTTCAGTCAGAAGTATGCAGAATCTTCGAGATCGCTCATTTCGAGCTAGTAAATGCGAGAAACACGTTATCTGGTGTTTTCAGCACTCCACAGTGCGTTTGATATGCAGAACCAGCGATATCTGGGTTTTCGTGGGGTTTCAAGCTGAGATATGCAATTTCTGCGATAATCTTGGTGAGACTTATGTCCGAAGTATGCAGAGTCATCGAATTCGTACTTTTCGAGCTATTTA
The DNA here is from genome assembly GCA_951804975.1 of Anthophora plumipes. Classification (NCBI taxonomy): domain Eukaryota; kingdom Metazoa; phylum Arthropoda; class Insecta; order Hymenoptera; family Apidae; genus Anthophora; species Anthophora plumipes. The sequence continues at coordinate 68,980 of CATORF010000691.1, forward strand.
ATGCGAGAAACACGTTTTCTGGGGTTTTCACCACTCCACAGTTCGTTGGATATGCAGAACAGGAGATATCTTGGTTTTCGTGGGGTTTCTAGCAGAGATATGCATTTTCTGCGATAATCATGGTGAGACTTCTGTTAGAAGTATGCAGAATCATCGAGATCGCACTTTTCGATCTATTTCATGCGAGAAACACGTTGTCTGGTGTTTTCACCACTCCACAGTTGATTTGATATGCAGAACCCGCGATGTTTGGTTTTCGTCGGGTTTCAAGTTGAGATATGCATTTTCTGCGACAATCTTGGTGAGACTTCTGTCCGAAGTATGCAGAATCATCGGGATCGCTCTTTTCGAGCTATTTAATGCGAGAAACACGTTTTCTGGCGATTTCACCACACCACTGTTCGTTGGATATGCATAACCGGAGATATCTTGGTTTTCGTGGGGTTTCAAGCTGATATATGCATTTTCTGCGATAATCTTGGTGAGACTTCTGTCCGATGTATGCAGAATCATCGAGATCGCTCTTTTCGAGCTATTTAATGCGAGAAACACGTTATCCGGTGTTTTCACCACTCCACAGTGGGTTTGATATGCAGAACTGGCGACATCTTGGATTTCGTCGGGTTTCAAGCTGAGATATGCATTTTCTGCGATAATCTTGGTGAGACTTCTGTCCGAAGTATGCAGAAACATCGAGAGCACTCTTTTCGAGCTATTTAATGCGAGAATCACGTTTTCTGGTGTTTTCACCACTCCACAGTGCGTTTGATATGCAGAACCGGCGACATCTTGGATTTCGTCGGGGTTCAAGCTGAGATATGCAATTCCTGCGATAATCTTGGTGAGACTACTGTCCGAAGTATGCTGAATCATCGAGATCGCTCGTTTCGAGCTATTTAATGCGAGAAACACGTTATCTGGTGTTTTCTCCACTCCACAGTGCGTATGATGTGCAGAACCAACGATATCCTGCTTTTCGTGGGGTTTCAAGCTCAGATATGCATTTTGTGCGATAATATTGGGGAGACTTCAGACAGAATTATGCAGAATCATCGAGATCACACTTTTCGAGTTATTTAATGCGAGAAACACGTTATCTGGTGTTTTCACTACTCCACAGTTGGTTTGATATGCAGAACCGGAGATAATTTGGTTTTCGTGCGGTTTCAAGCTGAGATGTGCATTTTCTGCGATAATCTTGGTGAGACTTCTGTCAGAAGTTTGCAGAATCATCTAGATCGCTCTTTTCGAGCTATTTAATGCGAGAAACACGTTAACTGGTGTTTTCACCACTCCGCAGTGCGTTTGATATGTAGAACCAGCGATATCTGGGTTTTCGTGGGGTTTCAAGCTGACATATGCATTTTCTGCGATAATCTTGATGAGACTTCTGTCCGAAGTATGCAGAAAAATCGAGAGCGCTCTTTTCGAGCTATTTAATGCGAGAAACACGTTTTCTGGGGTTTTCACCACACCTCTGTTCGTTGGATATGCAGAACCGGAGATATCTTGGTTTTCCTGGGGTTTCAAGCTGAGATATGCATTTTCTGCGACAATCTTGGTGAGACTTCTGTCCGAAGTATGCAGAATCATCGGGATCGCTCTTATCGAGCTATTTAATGCGAGAAACACGTTTTCTGGCGATTTCACCACACCACTGTTCGTTGGATATGCAGAACCGGAGCTATCTTGGTTTTCGTGGGGTTTCAAGCTGAAATGTGCATTTTCTGCGATAATCTTGGTGAGACTTCTGTCCGATGTATGCAGAATCATCGAGATCGATCTTTTCGAGCTATTTAATGCGAGAAACACGTTATCCGGTGTTTTCACCACTCCACTGTGGGTTTGATATGCAGAACTGGCAACAGCTTGGTTTTCGTGGGGTTTCCAGCTGAGACATACATTTTCTGCGATAATCATGGTGAGTCTTCTGTCAGAAGTATGCAGAATCTTCGAGATCGCTCTATTCGAGCTATTTAATGCGAGAAACACGTTATCTGGTTGTTTTCACCACTCCACAGTGCGTTTGATATGCAGAACCGGCGACATCTTGATTTTCGTGGGGTTTCTAGCTGAGATATGCATTTTCTGCGAAAATATTGGTGAGACTTCTGTCCGAAGTATGCAGAGTCATCGAGATGGTACTTTTCGAGCTATTTAATGCGAGAAACACGTTTTCTGGGGTTTTCACCACTCCACAGTTGGTTTGATATGCAGAACCGGCGATGTTTGGTTTTCGTCGGGTTTCAAGTTGAGATATGCATTTTCTACGATAATCTTGGAGAAACATCTATCCGAAGTATGCAGAATCATCAAGATCGCTCTTTTCGAGCTATTTAATGCGAAAAAACAAGTTTTCTGGTGTTTTCACCACTCCACAGTGCGTTTGATATGCAGAACCGGCGACATCTTGGATTTCGTCGGGGTTCAAGCTGAGATATGCAATTCCTGCGATAATCTTGGTGAGACTTCTGTCCGAAGTATGCTGAATCATCGAGATTGCTCGTTTCGAGCTATTTAATGCGAGAAACACGTTATCTGGTGTTTTCTCCACTCCACAGTGCGTATGATGTGCAGAACCAACGATATCCTGCTTTTCGTGGGGTTTCAAGCTCAGATATGCATTTTGTGCGATAATATTGGTGAGACTTCTGTCCGAAGTATGCAGAATCATCGATATCGCTCTTTTAGAGCTATTTAATGCGAGAAACACGTTATCTGGTGTTTTCACTACTCCACAGTTGGTTTGATATGCAGAACCGGAGATAATTTGGTTTTCGTGGGGTTTCAATCTGAGATATGCATTTTCTGCGATAATCTTGGTGAGAAATCTGTCCGAAGTATGCTTAATCATCGAGATCGCTCGTTTCCAGCTATTTAATGCGAGAAACACGTTATCTGGTGTTTTCACCACTCCACAGTGCGTGTGATATGCAGAACCGACGATATCCTGGTATTCGTGGGGTTTCAAGCTCAGATGTGCATTTTCTGCGATAATCTTGGTGAGAAATCTGTCCGAAGTATGCAGAATCATCGATATCGCACTTTTAGAGCTATTTAATGCGAGAAACACGTTATCTGGTGTTTTCACTACTCCACAGTTGGTTTGATATGCAGAACCGGAGATAATTTGGTTTTCGTGGGGTTTCAAGCTGAGATATGCATTTTCTGCGATAATCTTGGTGAGACTTCTGTCCGTAGTATGCAGAATCATCGAGATCGCTCTTTTCGAGCTATTTAATGCGAGAAACACGTTATCTGGTGTTTTCAGCACTCCACAGTGCGTTTGATATGCAGAACCGGCGACATCTTGATTTTCGTGAGGTTTCAAGCTGAGATATGCATTTTCTGCGATAATATTGGTGAGACTTCTGTCCGAAGTATGCAGAATCATCGATATCGCTCTTTTAGAGCTATTTAATGCGAGCAACACGTTATCTGGTGTTTTGACCACTCCACAGTGCGTTTGATATGTAGAACCGCCGATAACTTGGTTTTCGTGGGGTTTCCAGCTGAAATATGCATTGTCTGCGATAATCATGGTGAGACTTCTGTTACAAGTATGCAGAATCATCGAGATCGCACATTTCGATCGATTTAATGCGAGAAACACGTTATCCGGTGTTTTCACCACTCCACAGTGGGTTTGATATGCAGAACTGGCGACATCTTGGATTTCGTCGGGTTTCAAGCTGAGATATGCATTTTCTGCGATAATCTTGGTGAGACTTCTGTCCGAAGTATGCAGAGTCATCGAGATCGTACTTTTCGAGCTATTTAATGCGTGAAACACGTTTTCTGGGGTTTTCACCACTCCACAGTTCGTTGGATATGCAGAACAGGAGATATCTTGGTTTTCGTGAAGTTTCTAGCAGAGTTATGCATTTTCTGCGATAATCATGGTGAGACTTCTGTTACAAGTATGCAGAATCATCGAGATCGCACATTTCGATCGATTTAATGCGAGAAACACGTTATCCGGTGTTTTCACCACTCCACAGTGGGTTTGATATGCAGAACTGGCGACATCTTGGATTTCGTCGGGTTTCAAGCTGAGATATGCATTTTCTACGATAATCTTGGTGAGACTTCTGTCCGATGTATGCAGAATCATCGAGATCGATCTTTTCGAGCTATTTAATGCGAGAAACACGTTATCCGGTGTGTTCACCACTCCACAGTGGGTTTGATATGCAGAACTTGCGACATCTTGGTTTTCGTGGGGTTTCCAGCTGAGACATACATTTTCTGCGATAATCATGGTGAGTCTTCTGTCAGAAGTATGCAGAATCTTCGAGATCGCTCTATTCGAGCTATTTAATTCGAGAAACACGTTATCTGGTTGTTTTCACCACTCCACAGTGCGTTTGAAATGCAGAACCGGCGACATCTTGATTTTCGTGGGGTTTCTAGCTGAGATATGCATTTTCTGCGAAAATATTGGTGAGACTTCTGTCCGAAGTATGCAGAGTCATCGAGATCGTACTTTTCGAGCTATTTAATGCGAGAAACACGTTTTCTGGGGTTTTCACCACTCCACAGTTGGTTTGATATGCAGAACCGGCGATGTTTGGTTTTCGTCGGGTTTCAAGTTGAGATATGCATTTTCTACGATAATCTTGGAGAAACATCTGTCCGAAGTATGCAGAATCATCAAGATCGCTCTTTTCGAGCTATTTAATGCGAAAAAACAAGTTTTCTGGTGTTTTCACCACTCCACAGTGCGTTTGATATGCAGAACCGGCGACATCTTGGATTTCGTCGGGGTTCAAGCTGAGATATGCAATTCCTGCGATAATCTTGGTGAGAAATCTGTCCGAAGTATGCTTAATCATCGAGATCGCTCGTTTCCAGCTATTTAATGCGAGAAACACGTTATGTGGTGTTTTCACCACTCCACAGTTGGTTTGATATGCAGAACCGGCGATGTTTGGTTTTCGTCGGGTTTCAAGTTGAGATATGCTTTTTCTACGATAATCTTGGTGAAACATCTGTCCGAAGTATGCAGAAACATCAAGAGCGCTCTTTTCGAGCTATTTAATGCGAGAAACACGTTTTCTGGGGTTTTCACCACACCACAGTTCGTTGGATGTGCAGAACCGGAGATATCTTGGTTTTCGTGGGGTTTCTAGCAGAGATATGCATTTTCTGCGATAATCATGGTGAGACTTCGGTTAGAAGTATGCAGAATCATCGAGATCGCACTTTTCGATCTATTTAATGCGAGAAACACGTTGTCTGGTGTTTTCACCACTCCACAGTTGGTTTGATATGCAGAACCGGCGATATCTGGGTTTTCGTGGGGTTTCAAGCTGAGATATGCATTTTTAGCGATAATCTTGGTGAGAGTTCTGTCCGAAGTATGCAGAATCATCGAGATCGCTCTATTCGAGCTATTTAACGCGACAAAACGTTATCTGGTGTTTTCAGCACTCCACAGTGCGTTTGATATGCAGAACCAGCGATATCTTGGTTTTCGTGGGGTTTCAAGCTGAGATATGCATTTTCTCCGATAAACATGGAGAGACTTCTGTCCGAATTAGGCTGAATCATCGAGATCGCTCTTTTCGAGCTAGTTAATGCGAGAAAAACCTTGTCAGTGGTTTTCACCACTCCACAGTGCGTTTGATATGCAGAACCAGCGATATCTTGGCTTTCGTTGGGTTTCAAGCTGAGATATGCATTTTTTACGATAATCTTGGTGAGACTTCTGTCCGAAGTATGCAGAATCATCGAGATCGCTCTTTTCGAGCTATTTGATGCGAGAAACACGTTAACTGGTGTTTCCACCACTCCACAGTGCGTTTGATATGCAGAACCGGCGACACCTTGGATTTCGTCGGGGTTCAAGCTGAGATAAGCATTTTCTACGATAATCTTGGTGAGACTTCTGTCAGAAGTATGCAGAATCATCGGGATCGCTTTTTTCGAGATATCTAATGCGAGAAACACGTTATCTGGTGTTTTCACCACTCCGCAGTGCGTTTGATATGTAGAACCAGCGATATCTGGGTTTTCGTGGGGTTTCAAGCTGAGATATGCATTTTCTGCGATAATCTTGGTGAGACTTCTGTCCGAAGTATGCAGAATCATCGAGATCGCTCTTTTCGAGCTATTTGATGCGAGAAACACGTTTTCTGGGGTTTTCACCACTCCACAGTTGGTTTGATATGCAGAACCGGCGATGTTTGGTTTTCGTCGGGTTTCAAGTTGAGATATGCAATTCCTGCGATAATCTTGGTGAGAAATCTGTCCGAAGTATGCTTAATCATCGAGATCGCTCGTTTCCAGCTATTTAATGCGAGAAACACGTTATCTGGTGTTTTCACCACTCCACAGTGCGTGTGATATGCAGAACCGACGATATCCTGGTTTTCGTGGGGTTTCAAGCTCAGATGTGCATTTTCTGCGATAATCTTGGTGAGAAATCTGTCCGAAGTATGCTTAATCATCGAGATCGCTCGTTTCCAGCTATTTAATGCGAGAAACACGTTATCTGGTGTTTTCACCACTCCACAGTTGGTTTGATATGCAGAAACGGCGATGTTTGGTTTTCGTCGGGTTTCAAGTTGAGATATGCTTTTTCTACGATAATCTTGGTGAAACATCTGTCCGAAGTATGCAGAAACATCAAGAGCGCTCTTTTCGAGCTATTTAATGCGAGAAACACGTTTTCTGGGGTTTTCACCACACCACAGTTCGTTGGATGTGCAGAACCGGAGATATCTTGGTTTTCGCGGGGTTTCTAGCAGAGATATGCATTTTCTGCGATAATCATGGAGAGACTTCTGTCCGAATTAGGCTGAATCATCGAGATCGCTCTTTTCGAGCTAGTTAATGCGAGAAAAACCTAGTCAGGGGTTTTCACCACTCCACAGTGCGTTTGATATGCAGAACCAGCGATATCTTGGCTTTCGTTGGGTTTCAAGCTGAGATATGCATTTTTTACGATAATCTTGGTGAGACTTCTGTCCGAAGTATGCAGAATCATCGAGATCGCTCTTTTCGAGCTATTTGATGCGAGAAACACGTTAACTGGTGTTTCCACCACTCTACAGTGCGTTTGATATGCAGAACCGGCGACATCTTGGATTTCGTCGGGGTTCAAGCTGAGATATGCATTTTCTACGATAATCTTGGTGAGACTTCTGTCAGAAGTATGCAGAATCATCGGGATCGCTTTTTTCGAGATATCTAATGCGAGAAACACGTTATCTGGTGTTTTCACCACTCCGCAGTGCGTTTGATATGTAGAACCAGCGATATCTGGGTTTTCGTGGGGTTTCAAGCTGAGATATGCATTTTCTGCGATAATCTTGGTGAGACTTCTGTCCGAAGTACGCAGAAACATCGAGAGCGCTCTTTTCGAGCTATTTAATGCGAGAAACACGTTTTCTGGGGTTATCACCACACCACAGTTCGTTGGATATGCAGAACCGGAGATATCTTGGTTTTCGTGGGGTTTCAAGCTGAGATATGCATTTTCTGCAATAATCTTGTTGAGACTTCTGTCCGAAGTATGCAGAAAAATCGATATCGCTCTTTTCGAGCTATTTAATGCGAGAAACACGTTGTCTGGTGTTTTGACCACTCCACAGTGCGTTTGATATGTAGAGCCGCCGATAACTTGGGTTTCGTGGGGTTTCCAGCTGAAATATGCATTTTCTGCGATAATCTTGGTGTTTCATCTATGAGAAGTATGCAGAATCATCGAGAACGCTCCTTTCGAGCTAGTTAATGCGAGAAACACGTTTTCTGGTGTTTTCACCACTCCACAGTGCGTCTGATATGCAGAACCGGCGATATCTTGATTTTCGTGGTGTTTCCAGCTGAGATATGCATTTTCTGCGATAATCTTGGTGAGACTTCAGTCAGAAGTACGCAGAATCATCTAGATCGCTCGTTTCGAGCTATTTAATGCGAGAAACCCGTTATCTGGTTGTTTTCACCACTCCATAGTGCGTTTGATATGCAGAACCGGCGACATCTTGATTTTCGTGAGGTTTCTAGATGAGATATGCATTTTCTGCGATAATATTGGTGAGACTTCAGTCAGAAGTATGCAGAATCATCTAGATCGCTCGTTTGGAGCTATTTAATGCGAGAAACACGTTATCTGGTGTTTTCACCACTCCACAGTGCGTTTGATATGCAGAACCGGCGACATCTTGATTTTCGTGGTGTTTCCAGCTGGGATATGCATTTTCTGCGATAATCTTGGTGAGACTTCAGTCAGAAGTATGCAGAAAAATCGAGAGCGCTCTTTTCGAGCTATTTAATGCGAGAAACACGTTTTCTGGGGTTTTCACCACACCTCTGTACGTTGGATATGCAGAACCGGAGATATCTTGGTTTTCCTGGGGTTTCAAGCTGAGATATGCATTTTCTGCGATAATCTTGGTGAGACTTCTGTCCGAAGTATGCAGAATCATCGGGATCGCTCTTTTCGAGCTATTTAATGCGAGGAACACGTTTTCTGGCGTTTTCACCACACCACTGTTCGTTGGATATGCAGAACCGGAGATATCTTGGTTTTCGTGGGGTTTCAAGCTGAAATATGCATTTTCTGCGATAATCTTGGTGAGACATCTGTCCGAAGTATGCAGAATCATCGAGATCGCTCTTTTCGAGCTATTTAATGCAAGAAACACGTTAACTGGTGTTTTCACCACTCCACAGTGCGTATGATGTGCAGAACCGGAGATAACCCGGGTTTCGTCGGGTTTCAAGCTGAGATATGCATTTTCTACGATAATCTTGGTGAGACTTCTGTCAGAAGTATGCAGGATCTTCGAGAACGCTCTTTTCGAGCTATTTAATGCGAGAAACACGTTATCGGGTGTTTTCACCACTCCACAGTGCGTTTGATATGTAGAGCCGCCGATAACTTGGTTTTCGTGGGGTTTCCAGCTGAAATATGCATTTTCTGCGATAATCTTTGTGTTTCATCTATGAGAAGTATGCAGTATCATCCAGAACGCTCTTTTCGAGCTAGTTAATGCGAGTAACACGTTTTCTGGTGTTTTCACCACTCCACGGTGCGTCTGATATGCAGAACCGGCGATATCTTGGTTTCCGTGGGGTTTCCAGCAGAGATATGCATTTTCTGCGATAATCTTGGTGAGTCTTCTGTCAGAAGAATGCAGAATCATCTAGATCGCACGTTTCGAGCTATTTAATGCGAAGAACACGTTATCTGGTTGTTTTCACCACTCCACAGTGCGTTTGATATGCAGAACCAGCGATATCTTGGTTTTCGTGGGGTTTCAAGTTCAGATATGCATTTTCTGCGATAATGTTGATGAGACTTCTGTCCGAAGTATGCTTAATCATCGAGATCGTTCTTTTCGTGCTATTTAATGCGAGAAACACGTTATCTGGTGTTTTCACCACTCCACAGTGCGTTTGATATGCAGTACCAGCGATATCTTGGTTTTCGTAGGGTTTCCAGCTGAGATATGCATTTTCTACGATAATCTTGGTGAGTCTTCTGTCACAAGTATGCAGAATCATCGAGATCGCTCTATTCGAGCTATTTAATGCGAGAAACACGTTATCTGGTTGTTTTCACTACTCCACAGTGCGTTTGATATGCAGAACCGGCGACATCTTGATTTTCGTGAGGTTTCAACCTGAGATATGCGTTTTCTGCGATGATATTGGTGAGACTTCAGTCAGAAGTATGCAGAATCATCTAGATCGCTCGTTTCGAGCTATTTAATGCGAAAAAACAAGTTTTCTGGTGTTTTGACCACTCCACAGTGCGTTTGATATGTAGAGCCGCCGATAACTTGGTTTTCGTGGGGTTTCCAGCTGAAATAAGCATTGTCTGCGATAACCTTTGTGTTTCATCTATGAGAAGTATGTAGAATCATTGAGAACGCTCTTTTCGAGCTAGTTAATGTGAGTAACACGTGTTCTGGTGTTTTCACAACTCCACAGTGCGTCTGATATGCAGAACCGGCGACATCTTGATTTTCGTGATGTTTCCAGCTGAAATATGCATTTTCTGCGATAATCTTGGTGCGACTTCTGTCAGAAGTATGCAGAATCATCGATATCGCTCTTTTCGAGCTATTTAATGCGAGCAGCACGTTATCTGGTGTTTTGGCCACTCCACAGTGCGTTTGATATGCAGAACCGGAGATATCTTGGTTTCGGTCGGGTTTCAAGCTGAGATATGCATTTTCTGCGATAATCTTGGTGAGACTTCAGTCAGAAGTATGATGAATAATCGAGATCGCTCTTTTCGAGCTATTTAATGCGAGAAACACGTTTTCTGGTGTATTCACCACTCCACAGTACGTTTGACATGCAGAACCGGAGATATCTTGGTTTCGGTCGGGTTTCAGGCTGAGATATGCATTTTCTACGATAATCTTGGAGAGAATCTGTCAGAAGTATGCAGAATCTTCGAGGACGCTCTTTTCGAGCTATTTAATGCGAGAAACACGTTTTTGGGGGTTTTCACTACTCCACAGTTCTTTGAATATGCAGAACAGGAGATATCTTAGTTTGCGTGGGGTTTCAAGCAGAGATATGCATTTTCTGCGATAACCTTGGTGAGACTTCTGTTAGAAGTATGCAGAATCATCGAGATCGCTCTTTTCGAGCTATTTAACGCGAGAAACACGTTATCTGGTGTTTTCACCACTCCACAGTGCGTATGATATGCAGAACCGGCGGTATCTTGGTTTTCGTGGGGTTTCAAGCTGAGATATGCAATTTCTGCGATAAACTTGGTGAGACTTCTGTCCGAAGTATGCAGAATCATCGACATCGCTTTTTTCGAGCTATTTAATGCGAGAAACACGTTATCTAGTGTTTTCACCACTCCACAGTGCGTTTGATATGCAGAACCGGCGACATCTTGATTTTCGTGAGGTTTCTAACTGAGATATGCGTTTTCTGCGATAATATTGGTGAGACTTCTGTTAGAAGTATGCAGAATCATCGAGATCGCTCTTTTCGAGCTATTTAATGCGAGCAGCACGTTATCTGGTGTTTTGGCCACTCCACAGTGCGTTTGATATGCAGAACCGGAGATATCTTGGTTTCGGTCGGGTTTCAAGCTGGGATATGCATTTTCTACGATAATCTTGGAGAGAATCTGTCAGAAGTATGCAGAATGTTCGAGGACGCTCTTTTCGAGCTATTTAATGCGAGAAACACGTTTTCTGGTGTATTCACCACTCCACAGTGCGTTTGATATGCAGAACCTGCGATATCTTGGCTTTTGTGGGGTTTCAAGCTGAGATATGCATTTTCTGCGATAAGCTTGGTGAGACATTTGTCCGAAGTATTCAGCAACATCGGGAGCGCTCTTTTCGAGCTATTTAATGCGAGAAACACGTTTTCTGGTGTATTCACCACTCCACAGTACGTTTGACATGCAGAACCGGAGATATCTTGATTTTCGTGGTTTTTCCAGCTGAGATATGCATTTTCAGCGATAATCTTGGTGAGACTTCTGTCCGAAGTGTGCAGAATCATCTAGATCGCTCTTTTCAAGCTATTTAATGCGAGGAACACGTTTTCTGGGGCTCTCACCACACCACAGTTCGTTGGATACGCAGAACAGGTGATATCTTGGGTTTCGTGGGGTTTCAAGCTGAGATATGCATTTTCTGCGATAAACTTGGTGAGACTTCTGTCCGAAGTATGCAGAATCATCGACATCTCTTTTTTCGAGATATTTAATGCGAGAAACACGTTATCTGGTGTTTTCACCACTCCACAGTGCGGTTGATACGCAGAACCGGCGACATCTTGATTTTCGTGAGGTTTCTAACTGAGATATGCGTTTTCTGCGATAATATTGGTGAGACTTCAGTCAGAAGAATGCAGAACCATCTAGATCGCTCTTTTCGAGCTATTTAATGCGAGAAACACGTTTTTGGGGGTTTTCACTACTCCACAGTTCTTTGAATATGCAGAACAGGAGATATCTTGGTTTGCGTGGGGTTTCAAGCAGAGATATGCATTTTCTGCGATAACCTTGGTGAGACTTCTGTTAGAAGTATGCAGAATCATCGAGATCGCTCTTTTCGAGCTATTTAATGGAGAAACACGTTATCTGGTGTATTGACCACTCCACAGTGCGTTTGATATGCGGAACCGGCGCCATCTTGATTTTCGTGAGGTTTCTAACTGAGATATGCGTTTTCTGCGATAATATTGGTGAAACTTCAGTCAGAAGAATGCAGAACCATCTAGATCGCTCTTTTCGAGCTATTTAATGCGAGCAGCACGTTATCTGGTGTTTTGGCCACTCCACAGTGCGTTTGATATGCAGAACCGGAGATATCTTGGTTTCGGTCGGGTTTCAAGCTGAGATATGCATTTTCTACGATAATCTTGGAGAGAATCTGTCAGAAGTATGCAGAATCTTCGAGGACGCTCTTTTCGAGCTATTTAATGCGAGAAACACGTTTTTGGGGGTTTTCACTACTCCACAGTTCTTTGAATATGCAGAACAGGAGATATCTTGGTTTGCGTGGGGTTTCAAGCAGAGATATGCATTTTCTGCGATAACCTTGGTGAGACTTCTGTTAGAAGTATGCAGAATCATCGAGATCGCTCTTTTCGAGCTATTTAATGGAGAAACACGTTATCTGGTGTATTGACCACTCCACAGTGCGTTTGATATGCGGAACCGGCGCCATCTTGATTTTCGTGAGGTTTCAAGCTGAGATATGCATTTTCTGCGGTAATCTTGATGAGACATCAGTCAGAAGTATGCAGAATCATCGAGATCGCTCTTTTCGAGCTATTTAATGGAGAAACACGTTATCTGGTGTATTGACCACTCCACAGTGCGTTTGATATGCGGAACCGGCGCCATCTTGATTTTCGTGAGGTTTCAAGCTGAGATATGCATTTTCTGCGATAATATTGGTGGGAGTTCAGTCAGAAGTATGCAGGATCATCTAGATCGCTCGGTTCGAGCTATTTAATGCGAGAAACACGTTTTCTGGTGTTTTCACCACTCCACAGTACGTTTGACATGCAGAACCGGCGATGTTTGGTTTTCGTCGGGTTTCAAGCTGAGATATGCATTTTCTACGATAATCTTGGTGAGACTTCTGTCCGAAGTAAGCAGAATCATCGAGATCGCTCTTTTCGAGCTACTTAATGCGAGAAACACGTTTTCTGGTGTATTCACCACTCCACAGTACGTTTGACATGCAGAACCGGAGATATCCTGGTTTCGGTCGGGTTTCAAGCTGAGATATGCTTTTCTACGATAATCTTGGTGAGACTTCTGTCAGAAGTATGCAGAATCTTCGAGAACGCTTTTTTCGAGCTACTTAATGCGAGAAACACGTTATCTGGTTGTTTTCACCACTCCACAGTGCGTTTGATATGCAGAACCGGCGACATCTTGATTTTCGTGACGTTTCTAGCTGAGATATGCATTTTCTGCGATAATATTGGTGAGACTTCATTCAGAAGTATGCAGAATCATCTAGATCGCTCTTGTCGAGCTATTTAATGCAAAAAAACAAGTTTCCCGGTGTTTTCAACATTCCACAGTGCGTTTGATATGCAGAACTGGCGATATCTTGATTTTCGTGGTGTTTCTAGCTGAGATATGCATTTTCTGCGATAATATTGGTGAGACTTCATTCAGAAGTATGCAGAATCATCTAGATCGCTCTTGTCGAGCTATTTAATGCAAAAAAACAAGTTTCCCGGTGTTTTCAACATTCCATAGTGCGTTTGATATGCAGAACCGGCGATATCTTGATATTCGTGGTGTTTCCAGCTGCGATATGCATTTTCTGCGATAATAGTGGTGAGACTTCTGCCCGAAGTATGCTTAATCATCGTGATCGCTCGTTTCTAGCTATTTAATGCGAGAAACACGTTTTCTGGTGTTTTCACCGCTCCTCAGTGCGTTTGATATGCAGAACCGGCGACATCTTGGGTTTCGTCGGGGTTCAAGCTGAGATATGCATTTTCTGCGATAATATTGGTGAGACTTCAGTCAGAAGTATGCAGAATCATCTAGATCGCTCGTTTCTAGCAATTGAATGCGAGAAACACGTTATCTGGTGTTTTCACCACTCCACAGTGCGTTTGATATGCAGAACCGGCGACATCATGGCTGTCGTCGGGAATCAAGCTGAGATATGCATTTTCTGCGATAATCTTGGTGAGACATCAGTCAGAAGTATGCAGAATCATCGAGATCGCTCTTTTCGAGCTATTTAATGGAGAAACACGTTATCTGGTGTATTGACCACTCCACAGTGCGTTTGATATGCGGAACCGGCGCCATCTTGATTTTCGTGAGGTTTCAAGCTGAGATATGCATTTTCTGCGATAATATTGGTGAGAGTTCAGTCAGAAGTATGCAGGATCATCTAGATCGCTCGTTTCGAGCTATTTAATGCGAGAAACACGTTGTCTGGTTGTTTTCACCACTCCACGGTGCGTTTGATATGCAGAACCGGCGACATCTTGGGTTTCGTCGGGGTTCGAGCTGAGAAATGCATTTTCTGCGATAATATTGGTGAGTCTTCTGTCAGAAGTATGCAGAATCATCTAGATTGCACTTTTCGAGTTATTTAATGCGAGAAACACATTTTCTGGTGTATTCACCACTCCACAGAGCGTCTGATATGCAGAACTGGCGATATCTTGATATTCGTGGTGTTTCCAGCTGAGATATGCATTTTCTGCGATTATCATGGTGAGTCTTCTGTCAGCAGTATGCAGAATCATCTAGATTGCACTTTTCGAGCTATTTAATGCGAGAAACACGTTATCTGGTGTTTTCACCACTCCACGGTGCGTTTGATATGCAGAACCGGCGACATCTTGGCTTTCGTCGGGTTTCAAGCTGAGATATGCATTTTCTGCATTAATCTTGGTGAGACATCAGTCAGAAGTATGCAGAATCATCTAGATCGCTCGTTTCGAGCTGCTTAATGCGAGAAACACGTTTTCTGGTGTTTTCACCGCTCCTCAGTGCGTTTGATATGCAGAACCGGCGACATCTTGGGTTTCGTCGGGGTTTCTAACTGAGATATGCGTTTTCTGCGATAATATTGGTGAGACTTCAGTCAGAAGAATGCAGAACCATCTAGATCGCTCTTTTCGAGCTATTTAATGCGAGCAGCACGTTATCTGGTGTTTTGGCCACTCCACAGTGCGTTTGATATGCAGAACCGGAGATATCTTGGTTTCGGTCGGGTTTCAAGCTGAGATATGCATTTTCTACGATAATCTTGGAGAGAATCTGTCAGAAGTATGCAGAATCTTCGAGGACGCTCTTTTCGAGCTATTTAATGCGAGAAACACGTTTTTGGGGGTTTTCACTACTCCACAGTTCTTTGAATATGCAGAACAGGAGATATCTTGGTTTGCGTGGGGTTTCAAGCAGAGATATGCATTTTCTGCGATAACCTTGGTGAGACTTCTGTTAGAAGTATGCAGAATCATCGAGATCGCTCTTTTCGAGCTATATAATGGAGAAACACGTTATCTGGTGTATTGACCACTCCACAGTGCGTTTGATATGCGGAACCGGCGCCATCTTGATTTCCGTGAGGTTTCAAGCTGAGATATGCATTTTCTGCGGTAATCTTGATGAGACATCAGTCAGAAGTATGCAGAATCATCGAGATCGCTCTTTTCGAGCTATTTAATGGAGAAACACGTTATCTGGTGTATTGACCACTCCACAGTGCGTTTGATATGCGGAACCGGCGCCATCTTGATTTTCGTGAGGTTTCAAGCTGAGATATGCATTTTCTGCGATAATATTGGTGGGAAGTCAGTCAGAAGTATGCAGGATCATCTAGATCGCTCGGTTCGAGCTATTTAATGCGAGAAACACGTTATCTGGTTGTTTTCACTACTCCACAGTGCGTTTGATATGCAGAACCGGCGACATCTTGATTTTCGTGAGGTTTCAACCTGAGATATGCGTTTTCTGCGATGATATTGGTGAGACTTCAGTCAGAAGTATGCAGAATCATCTAGATCGCTCGTTTCGAGCTATTTAATGCGAAAAAACAAGTTTTCTGGTGTTTTGACCACTCCACAGTGCGTTTGATATGTAGAGCCGCCGATAACTTGGTTTTCGTGGGGTTTCCAGCTGAAATAAGCATTGTCTGCGATAGCCTTTGTGTTTCATCTATGAGAAGTATGTAGAATCATTGAGAACGCTCTTTTCGAGCTAGTTAATGTGAGTAACACGTGTTCTGGTGTTTTCACAACTCCACAGTGCGTCTGATATGCAGAACCGGCGACATCTTGATTTTCGTGATGTTTCCAGCTGAAATATGCATTTTCTGCGATAATCTTGGTGCGACTTCTGTCAGAAGTATGCAGAATCATCGATATCGCTCTTTTCGAGCTATTTAATGCGAGCAGCACGTTATCTGGTGTTTTGGCCACTCCACAGTGCGTTTGATATGCAGAACCGGAGATATCTTGGTTTCGGTCGGGTTTCAAGCTGAGATATGCATTTTCTGCGATAATCTTGGTGAGACTTCAGTCAGAAGTATGATGAATAATCGAGATCGCTCTTTTCGAGCTATTTAATGCGAGAAACACGTTTTCTGGTGTATTCACCACTCCACAGTACGTTTGACATGCAGAACCGGAGATATCTTGGTTTCGGTCGGGTTTCAGGCTGAGATATGCATTTTCTACGATAATCTTGGAGAGAATCTGTCAGAAGTATGCAGAATCTTCGAGGACGCTCTTTTCGAGCTATTTAATGCGAGAAACACGTTTTTGGGGGTTTTCACTACTCCACAGTTCTTTGAATATGCAGAACAGGAGATATCTTAGTTTGCGTGGGGTTTCAAGCAGAGATATGCATTTTCTGCGATAACCTTGGTGAGACTTCTGTTAGAAGTATGCAGAATCATCGAGATCGCTCTTTTCGAGCTATTTAACGCGAGAAACACGTTATCTGGTGTTTTCACCACTCCACAGTGCGTATGATATGCAGAACCGGCGGTATCTTGGTTTTCGTGGGGTTTCAAGCTGAGATATGCATTATCTGCGATAATCTTGGTGAGACTTCTGTCCGAAGTGTGCAGAATCATCTAGATCGCTCTTTTCAAGCTATTTAATGCGAGGAACACGTTTTCTGGGGCTCTCACCACACCACAGTTCGTTGGATATGCAGAACAGGTGATATCTTGTGTTTCGAGGGGTTTCAAGCTGAGATATGCAATTTCTGCGATAAACTTGGTGAGACTTCTGTCCGAAGTATGCAGAATCATCGACATCGCTTTTTTCGAGCTATTTAATGCGAGAAACACGTTATCTAGTGTTTTCACCACTCCACAGTGCGTTTGATATGCAGAACCGGCGACATCTTGATTTTCGTGAGGTTTCTAACTGAGATATGCGTTTTCTGCGATAATATTGGTGAGACTTCTGTTAGAAGTATGCAGAATCATCGAGATCGCTCTTTTCGAGCTATTTAATGCGAGCAGCACGTTATCTGGCGTTTTGGCCACTCCACAGTGCGTTTGATATGCAGAACCGGAGATATCTTGGTTTCGGTCGGGTTTCAAGCTGGGATATGCATTTTCTACGATAATCTTGGAGAGAATCTGTCAGAAGTATGCAGAATGTTCGAGGACGCTCTTTTCGAGCTATTTAATGCGAGAAACACGTTTTCTGGTGTATTCACCACTCCACAGTGCGTTTGATATGCAGAACCTGCGATATCTTGGCTTTTGTGGGGTTTCAAGCTGAGATATGCATTTTCTGCGATAAGCTTGGTGAGACATTTGTCCGAAGTATTCAGCAACATCGGGAGCGCTCTTTTCGAGCTATTTAATGCGCGAAACACGTTTTCTGGTGTATTCACCACTCCACAGTACGTTTGACATGCAGAACCGGAGATATCTTGATTTTCGTGGTTTTTCCAGCTGAGATATGCATTTTCAGCGATAATCTTGGTGAGACTTCTGTCCGAAGTGTGCAGAATCATCTAGATCGCTCTTTTCAAGCTATTTAATGCGAGGAACACGTTTTCTGGGGCTCTCACCACACCACAGTTCGTTGGATACGCAGAACAGGTGATATCTTGGGTTTCGTGGGGTTTCAAGCTGAGATATGCATTTTCTGCGATAAACTTGGTGAGACTTCTGTCCGAAGTATGCAGAATCATCGACATCTCTTTTTTCGAGATATTTAATGCGAGAAACACGTTATCTGGTGTTTTCACCACTCCACAGTGCGGTTGATACGCAGAACCGGCGACATCTTGATTTTCGTGAGGTTTCTAACTGAGATATGCGTTTTCTGCGATAATATTGGTGAGACTTCAGTCAGAAGAATGCAGAACCATCTAGATCGCTCTTTTCGAGCTATTTAATGCGAGAAACACGTTTTTGGGGGTTTTCACTACTCCACAGTTCTTTGAATATGCAGAACAGGAGATATCTTGGTTTGCGTGGGGTTTCAAGCAGAGATATGCATTTTCTGCGATAACCTTGGTGAGACTTCTGTTAGAAGTATGCAGAATCATCGAGATCGCTCTTTTCGAGCTATTTAATGGAGAAACACGTTATCTGGTGTATTGACCACTCCACAGTGCGTTTGATATGCGGAACCGGCGCCATCTTGATTTTCGTGAGGTTTCAAGCTGAGATATGCATTTTCTGCGGTAATCTTGATGAGACATCAGTCAGAAGTATGCAGAATCATCGAGATCGCTCTTTTCGAGCTATTTAATGGAGAAACACGTTATCTGGTGTATTGACCACTCCACAGTGCGTTTGATATGCGGAACCGGCGCCATCTTGATTTTCGTGAGGTTTCAAGCTGAGATATGCATTTTCTGCGATAATATTGGTGGGAGTTCAGTCAGAAGTATGCAGGATCATCTAGATCGCTCGGTTCGAGCTATTTAATGCGAGAAACACGTTGTCTGGTTGTTTTCACCACTCCACGGTGCGTTTGATATGCAGAACCGGCGATATCTTGATTTTCGTGGTGTTTCCAGCTGAGATATGCATTTTCTTCGATAATCTTGGTGAGTCTTCTGTCAGCAGTATGCAGAATCATCGAGATCGCTCTTTTCGAGCTATTTAATGGAGAAACACGTTATCTGGTGTATTGACCACTCCACAGTGCGTTTGATATGCGGAACCGGCGCCATCTTGATTTTCGTGAGGTTTCAAGCTGAGATATGCATTTTCTGCGATAATCTTGATGAGACATCAGTCAGAAGTATGCAGGATCATCTAGATCGCTCGTTTCGAGCTATTTAATGCGAGAAACACGTTTTCTGGTGTTTTCACCACTCCACAGTACGTTTGACATGCAGAACCGGCGATGTTTGGTTTTCGTCGGGTTTCAAGCTGAGATATGCATTTTCTACGATAATCTTGGTGAGACTTCTGTCCGAAGTAAGCAGAATCATCGAGATCGCTCTTTTCGAGCTACTTAATGCGAGAAACACGTTTTCTGGTGTATTCACCACTCCACAGTACGTTTGACATGCAGAACCGGAGATATCCTGGTTTCGGTCGGGTTTCAAGCTGAGATATGCTTTTCTACGATAATCTTGGTGAGACTTCTGTCAGAAGTATGCAGAATCTTCGAGAACGCTTTTTTCGAGCTACTTAATGCGAGAAACACGTTATCTGGTTGTTTTCACCACTCCACAGTGCGTTTGATATGCAGAACCGGCGACATCTTGATTTTCGTGAGGTTTCTAACTGAGATATGCGTTTTCTGCGATAATATTGGTGAGACTTCTGTTAGAAGTATGCAGAATCATCGAGATCGCTCTTTTCGAGCTATTTAATGCGAGCAGCACGTTATCTGGCGTTTTGGCCACTCCACAGTGCGTTTGATATGCAGAACCGGAGATATCTTGGTTTCGGTCGGGTTTCAAGCTGGGATATGCATTTTCTACGATAATCTTGGAGAGAATCTGTCAGAAGTATGCAGAATGTTCGAGGACGCTCTTTTCGAGCTATTTAATGCGAGAAACACGTTTTCTGGTGTATTCACCACTCCACAGTGCGTTTGATATGCAGAACCTGCGATATCTTGGCTTTTGTGGGGTTTCAAGCTGAGATATGCATTTTCTGCGATAAGCTTGGTGAGACATTTGTCCGAAGTATTCAGCAACATCGGGAGCGCTCTTTTCGAGCTATTTAATGCGAGAAACACGTTTTCTGGTGTATTCACCACTCCACAGTACGTTTGACATGCAGAACCGGAGATATCTTGATTTTCGTGGTTTTTCCAGCTGAGATATGCATTTTCAGCGATAATCTTGGTGAGACTTCTGTCCGAAGTGTGCAGAATCATCTAGATCGCTCTTTTCAAGCTATTTAATGCGAGGAACACGTTTTCTGGGGCTCTCACCACACCACAGTTCGTTGGATACGCAGAACAGGTGATATCTTGGGTTTCGTGGGGTTTCAAGCTGAGATATGCATTTTCTGCGATAAACTTGGTGAGACTTCTGTCCGAAGTATGCAGAATCATCGACATCTCTTTTTTCGAGATATTTAATGCGAGAAACACGTTATCTGGTGTTTTCACCACTCCACAGTGCGGTTGATACGCAGAACCGGCGACATCTTGATTTTCGTGAGGTTTCTAACTGAGATATGCGTTTTCTGCGATAATATTGGTGAGACTTCAGTCAGAAGAATGCAGAACCATCTAGATCGCTCTTTTCGAGCTATTTAATGCGAGAAACACGTTTTTGGGGGTTTTCACTACTCCACAGTTCTTTGAATATGCAGAACAGGAGATATCTTGGTTTGCGTGGGGTTTCAAGCAGAGATATGCATTTTCTGCGATAACCTTGGTGAGACTTCTGTTAGAAGTATGCAGAATCATCGAGATCGCTCTTTTCGAGCTATTTAATGGAGAAACACGTTATCTGGTGTATTGACCACTCCACAGTGCGTTTGATATGCGGAACCGGCGCCATCTTGATTTTCGTGAGGTTTCAAGCTGAGATATGCATTTTCTGCGGTAATCTTGATGAGACATCAGTCAGAAGTATGCAGAATCATCGAGATCGCTCTTTTCGAGCTATTTAATGGAGAAACACGTTATCTGGTGTATTGACCACTCCACAGTGCGTTTGATATGCGGAACCGGCGCCATCTTGATTTTCGTGAGGTTTCAAGCTGAGATATGCATTTTCTGCGATAATATTGGTGGAAGTTCAGTCAGAAGTATGCAGGATCATCTAGATCGCTCGGTTCGAGCTATTTAATGCGAGAAACACGTTGTCTGGTTGTTTTCACCACTCCACGGTGCGTTTGATATGCAGAACCGGCGATATCTTGATTTTCGTGGTGTTTCCAGCTGAGATATGCATTTTCTTCGATAATCTTGGTGAGTCTTCTGTCAGCAGTATGCAGAATCATCGAGATCGCTCTTTTCGAGCTATTTAATGGAGAAACACGTTATCTGGTGTATTGACCACTCCACAGTGCGTTTGATATGCGGAACCGGCGCCATCATGATTTTCGTGAGGTTTCAAGCTGAGATATGCATTTTCTGCGATAATCTTGATGAGACATCAGTCAGAAGTATGCAGGATCATCTAGATCGCTCGTTTCGAGCTATTTAATGCGAGAAACACGTTTTCTGGTGTTTTCACCACTCCACAGTACGTTTGACATGCAGAACCGGCGATGTTTGGTTTTCGTCGGGTTTCAAGCTGAGATATGCATTTTCTACGATAATCTTGGTGAGACTTCTGTCCGAAGTAAGCAGAATCATCGAGATCGCTCTTTTCGAGCTACTTAATGCGAGAAACACGTTTTCTGGTGTATTCACCACTCCACAGTACGTTTGACATGCAGAACCGGAGATATCCTGGTTTCGGTCGGGTTTCAAGCTGAGATATGCTTTTCTACGATAATCTTGGTGAGACTTCTGTCAGAAGTATGCAGAATCTTCGAGAACGCTTTTTTCGAGCTACTTAATGCGAGAAACACGTTATCTGGTTGTTTTCACCACTCCACAGTGCGTTTGATATGCAGAACCGGCGACATCTTGATTTTCGTGACGTTTCTAGCTGAGATATGCATTTTCTGCGATAATATTGGTGAGACTTCATTCAGAAGTATGCAGAATCATCTAGATCGCTCTTGTCGAGCTATTTAATGCAAAAAAACAAGTTTCCCGGTGTTTTCAACATTCCACAGTGCGTTTGATATGCAGAACTGGCGATATCTTGATTTTCGTGGTGTTTCTAGCTGAGATATGCATTTTCTGCGATAATATTGGTGAGACTTCATTCAGAAGTATGCAGAATCATCTAGATCGCTCTTGTCGAGCTATTTAATGCAAAAAAACAAGTTTCCCGGTGTTTTCAACATTCCATAGTGCGTTTGATATGCAGAACCGGCGATATCTTGATATTCGTGGTGTTTCCAGCTGCGATATGCATTTTCTGCGATAATAGTGGTGAGACTTCTGCCCGAAGTATGCTTAATCATCGTGATCGCTCGTTTCTAGCTATTTAATGCGAGAAACACGTTTTCTGGTGTTTTCACCGCTCCTCAGTGCGTTTGATATGCAGAACCGGCGACATCTTGGGTTTCGTCGGGGTTCAAGCTGAGATATGCATTTTCTGCGATAATATTGGTGAGACTTCAGTCAGAAGTATGCAGAATCATCTAGATCGCTCGTTTCTAGCAATTGAATGCGAGAAACACGTTATCTGGTGTTTTCACCACTCCACAGTGCGTTTGATATGCAGAACCGGCGACATCATGGCTGTCGTCGGGCATCAAGCTGAGATATGCATTTTCTGCGATAATCTTGGTGAGACATCAGTCAGAAGTATGCAGAATCATCGAGATCGCTCTTTTCGAGCTATTTAATGGAGAAACACGTTATCTGGTGTATTGACCACTCCACAGTGCGTTTGATATGCGGAACCGGCGCCATCTTGATTTTCGTGAGGTTTCAAGCTGAGATATGCATTTTCTGCGATAATATTGGTGAGAGTTCAGTCAGAAGTATGCAGGATCATCTAGATCGCTCGTTTCGAGCTATTTAATGCGAGAAACACGTTGTCTGGTTGTTTTCACCACTCCACGGTGCGTTTGATATGCAGAACCGGCGACATCTTGGGTTTCGTCGGGGTTCGAGCTGAGAAATGCATTTTCTGCGATAATATTGGTGAGTCTTCTGTCAGAAGTATGCAGAATCATCTAGATTGCACTTTTCGAGTTATTTAATGCGAGAAACACATTTTCTGGTGTATTCACCACTCCACAGAGCGTCTGATATGCAGAACTGGCGATATCTTGATATTCGTGGTGTTTCCAGCTGAGATATGCATTTTCTGCGATTATCATGGTGAGTCTTCTGTCAGCAGTATGCAGAATCATCTAGATTGCACTTTTCGAGCTATTTAATGCGAGAAACACGTTATCTGGTGTTTTCACCACTCCACGGTGCGTTTGATATGCAGAACCGGCGACATCTTGGCTTTCGTCGGGTTTCAAGCTGAGATATGCATTTTCTGCATTAATCTTGGTGAGACATCAGTCAGAAGTATGCAGAATCATCTAGATCGCTCGTTTCGAGCTGCTTAATGCGAGAAACACGTTTTCTGGTGTTTTCACCGCTCCTCAGTGCGTTTGATATGCAGAACCGGCGACATCTTGGGTTTCGTCGGGGTTTCTAACTGAGATATGCGTTTTCTGCGATAATATTGGTGAGACTTCAGTCAGAAGAATGCAGAACCATCTAGATCGCTCTTTTCGAGCTATTTAATGCGAGCAGCACGTTATCTGGTGTTTTGGCCACTCCACAGTGCGTTTGATATGCAGAACCGGAGATATCTTGGTTTCGGTCGGGTTTCAAGCTGAGATATGCATTTTCTACGATAATCTTGGAGAGAATCTGTCAGAAGTATGCAGAATCTTCGAGGACGCTCTTTTCGAGCTATTTAATGCGAGAAACACGTTTTTGGGGGTTTTCACTACTCCACAGTTCTTTGAATATGCAGAACAGGAGATATCTTGGTTTGCGTGGGGTTTCAAGCAGAGATATGCATTTTCTGCGATAACCTTGGTGAGACTTCTGTTAGAAGTATGCAGAATCATCGAGATCGCTCTTTTCGAGCTATATAATGGAGAAACACGTTATCTGGTGTATTGACCACTCCACAGTGCGTTTGATATGCGGAACCGGCGCCATCTTGATTTTCGTGAGGTTTCAAGCTGAGATATGCATTTTCTGCGGTAATCTTGATGAGACATCAGTCAGAAGTATGCAGAATCATCGAGATCGCTCTTTTCGAGCTATTTAATGGAGAAACACGTTATCTGGTGTATTGACCACTCCACAGTGCGTTTGATATGCGGAACCGGCGCCATCTTGATTTTCGTGAGGTTTCAAGCTGAGATATGCATTTTCTGCGATAATATTGGTGGGAAGTCAGTCAGAAGTATGCAGGATCATCTAGATCGCTCGGTTCGAGCTATTTAATGCGAGAAACACGTTGTCTGGTTGTTTTCACCACTCCACGGTGCGTTTGATATGCAGAACCGGCGATATCTTGATTTTCGTGGTGTTTCCAGCTGAGATATGCATTTTCTTCGATAATCTTGGTGAGTCTTCTGTCAGCAGTATGCAGAATCATCGAGATCGCTCTTTTCGAGCTATTTAATGGAGAAACACGTTATCTGGTGTATTGACCACTCCACAGTGCGTTTGATATGCGGAACCGGCGCCATCTTGATTTTCGTGAGGTTTCAAGCTGAGATATGCATTTTCTGCGATAATCTTGATGAGACATCAGTCAGAAGTATGCAGGATCATCTAGATCGCTCGTTTCGAGCTATTTAATGCGATAAACACGTTTTCTGGTGTTTTCACCACTCCACAGTACGTTTGACATGCAGAACCGGCGATGTTTGGTTTTCGTCGGGTTTCAAGCTGAGATATGCATTTTCTACGATAATCTTGGTGAGACTTCTGTCCGAAGTAAGCAGAATCATCGAGATCGCTCTTTTCGAGCTACTTAATGCGAGAAACACGTTTTCTGGTGTATTCACCACTCCACAGTACGTTTGACATGCAGAACCGGAGATATCCTGGTTTCGGTCGGGTTTCAAGCTGAGATATGCTTTTCTACGATAATCTTGGTGAGACTTCTGTCAGAAGTATGCAGAATCTTCGAGAACGCTTTTTTCGAGCTACTTAATGCGAGAAACACGTTATCTGGTTGTTTTCACCACTCCACAGTGCGTTTGATATGCAGAACCGGCGACATCTTGATTTTCGTGACGTTTCTAGCTGAGATATGCATTTTCTGCGATAATATTGGTGAGACTTCATTCAGAAGTATGCAGAATCATCTAGATCGCTCTTGTCGAGCTATTTAATGCAAAAAAACAAGTTTCCCGGTGTTTTCAACATTCCACAGTGCGTTTGATATGCAGAACTGGCGATATCTTGATTTTCGTGGTGTTTCTAGCTGAGATATGCATTTTCTGCGATAATATTGGTGAGACTTCATTCAGAAGTATGCAGAATCATCTAGATCGCTCTTGTCGAGCTATTTAATGCAAAAAAACAAGTTTCCCGGTGTTTTCAACATTCCACAGTGCGTTTGATATGCAGAACCGGCGATATCTTGATATTCGTGGTGTTTCCAGCTGCGATATGCATTTTCTGCGATAATAGTGGTGAGACTTCTGCCCGAAGTATGCTTAATCATCGTGATCGCTCGTTTCTAGCTATTTAATGCGAGAAACACGTTTTCTGGTGTTTTCACCGCTCCTCAGTGCGTTTGATATGCAGAACCGGCGACATCTTGGGTTTCGTCGGGGTTCAAGCTGAGATATGCATTTTCTGCGATAATATTGGTGAGACTTCAGTCAGAAGTATGCAGAATCATCTAGATCGCTCGTTTCTAGCAATTGAATGCGAGAAACACGTTATCTGGTGTTTTCACCACTCCACAGTGCGTTTGATATGCAGAACCGGCGACATCATGGCTGTCGTCGGGCATCAAGCTGAGATATGCATTTTCTGCGATAATCTTGGTGAGACATCAGTCAGAAGTATGCAGAATCATCGAGATCGCTCTTTTCGAGCTATTTAATGGAGAAACACGTTATCTGGTGTATTGACCACTCCACAGTGCGTTTGATATGCGGAACCGGCGCCATCTTGATTTTCGTGAGGTTTCAAGCTGAGATATGCATTTTCTGCGATAATATTGGTGGGAAGTCAGTCAGAAGTATGCAGGATCATCTAGATCGCTCGGTTCGAGCTATTTAATGCGAGAAACACGTTGTCTGGTTGTTTTCACCACTCCACGGTGCGTTTGATATGCAGAACCGGCGATATCTTGATTTTCGTGGTGTTTCCAGCTGAGATATGCATTTTCTTCGATAATCTTGGTGAGTCTTCTGTCAGCAGTATGCAGAATCATCGAGATCGCTCTTTTCGAGCTATTTAATGGAGAAACACGTTATCTGGTGTATTGACCACTCCACAGTGCGTTTGATATGCGGAACCGGCGCCATCTTGATTTTCGTGAGGTTTCAAGCTGAGATATGCATTTTCTGCGATAATCTTGATGAGACATCAGTCAGAAGTATGCAGGATCATCTAGATCGCTCGTTTCGAGCTATTTAATGCGATAAACACGTTTTCTGGTGTTTTCACCACTCCACAGTACGTTTGACATGCAGAACCGGCGATGTTTGGTTTTCGTCGGGTTTCAAGCTGAGATATGCATTTTCTACGATAATCTTGGTGAGACTTCTGTCCGAAGTAAGCAGAATCATCGAGATCGCTCTTTTCGAGCTACTTAATGCGAGAAACACGTTTTCTGGTGTATTCACCACTCCACAGTACGTTTGACATGCAGAACCGGAGATATCCTGGTTTCGGTCGGGTTTCAAGCTGAGATATGCTTTTCTACGATAATCTTGGTGAGACTTCTGTCAGAAGTATGCAGAATCTTCGAGAACGCTTTTTTCGAGCTACTTAATGCGAGAAACACGTTATCTGGTTGTTTTCACCACTCCACAGTGCGTTTGATATGCAGAACCGGCGACATCTTGATTTTCGTGACGTTTCTAGCTGAGATATGCATTTTCTGCGATAATATTGGTGAGACTTCATTCAGAAGTATGCAGAATCATCTAGATCGCTCTTGTCGAGCTATTTAATGCAAAAAAACAAGTTTCCCGGTGTTTTCAACATTCCACAGTGCGTTTGATATGCAGAACTGGCGATATCTTGATTTTCGTGGTGTTTCTAGCTGAGATATGCATTTTCTGCGATAATATTGGTGAGACTTCATTCAGAAGTATGCAGAATCATCTAGATCGCTCTTGTCGAGCTATTTAATGCAAAAAAACAAGTTTCCCGGTGTTTTCAACATTCCACAGTGCGTTTGATATGCAGAACCGGCGATATCTTGATATTCGTGGTGTTTCCAGCTGCGATATGCATTTTCTGCGATAATAGTGGTGAGACTTCTGCCCGAAGTATGCTTAATCATCGTGATCGCTCGTTTCTAGCTATTTAATGCGAGAAACACGTTTTCTGGTGTTTTCACCGCTCCTCAGTGCGTTTGATATGCAGAACCGGCGACATCTTGGGTTTCGTCGGGGTTCAAGCTGAGATATGCATTTTCTGCGATAATATTGGTGAGACTTCAGTCAG
Source organism: Anthophora plumipes (assembly GCA_951804975.1). NCBI lineage: Eukaryota > Metazoa > Arthropoda > Insecta > Hymenoptera > Apidae > Anthophora > Anthophora plumipes. Next base: position 96,646 of record CATORF010000691.1, read on the forward strand.
AAGTATGCAGAATCATCTAGATCGCTCGTTTCTAGCAATTGAATGCGAGAAACACGTTATCTGGTGTTTTCACCACTCCACAGTGCGTTTGATATGCAGAACCGGCGACATCATGGCTGTCGTCGGGCATCAAGCTGAGATATGCATTTTCTGCGATAATCTTGGTGAGACATCAGTCAGAAGTATGCAGAATCATCGAGATCGCTCTTTTCGAGCTATTTAATGGAGAAACACGTTATCTGGTGTATTGACCACTCCACAGTGCGTTTGATATGCGGAACCGGCGCCATCTTGATTTTCGTGAGGTTTCAAGCTGAGATATGCATTTTCTGCGATAATATTGGTGAGAGTTCAGTCAGAAGTATGCAGGATCATCTAGATCGCTCGTTTCGAGCTATTTAATGCGAGAAACACGTTGTCTGGTTGTTTTCACCACTCCACGGTGCGTTTGATATGCAGAACCGGCGACATCTTGGGTTTCGTCGGGGTTCGAGCTGAGAAATGCATTTTCTGCGATAATATTGGTGAGTCTTCTGTCAGAAGTATGCAGAATCATCTAGATTGCACTTTTCGAGTTATTTAATGCGAGAAACACATTTTCTGGTGTATTCACCACTCCACAGAGCGTCTGATATGCAGAACTGGCGATATGTTGATATTCGTGGTGTTTCCAGCTGAGATATGCATTTTCTGCGATAATCTTGGTGAGTCTTCTGTCAGCAGTATGCAGAATCATCGAGATCGCTCTTTTCGAGCTATTTAATGGAGAAACACGTTATCTGGTGTATTGACCACTCCACAGTGCGTTTGATATGCGGAACCGGCGCCATCTTGATTTTCGTGAGGTTTCAAGCTGAGATATGCATTTTCTGCGATAATATTGGTGAGTCTTCTGTCAGAAGTATGCAGAATCATCTAGATTGCACTTTTCGAGTTATTTAATGCGAGAAACACGTTATCTGGTGTTTTCACCACTCCACAGTGCGTTTGATATGCAGAACCGGCGATATCTTGATTTTCGTGGTGTTTCCAGCTGAGATATGCATTTTCTTCGATAATCTTGGTGAGTCTTCTGTCAGCAGTATGCAGAATCATCGAGATCGCTCTTTTCGAGCTATTTAATGGAGAAACACGTTATCTGGTGTATTGACCACTCCACAATGCGTTTGATATGCGGAACCGGCGCCATCTTGATTTTCGTGAGGTTTCAAGCTGAGATATGCATTTTCTGCGATAATCTTGATGAGACATCAGTCAGAAGTATGCAGGATCATCTAGATCGCTCGTTTCGAGCTATTTAATGCGATAAACACGTTTTCTGGTGTTTTCACCACTCCACAGTACGTTTGACATGCAGAACCGGCGATGTTTGGTTTTCGTCGGGTTTCAAGCTGAGATATGCATTTTCTACGATAATCTTGGTGAGACTTCTGTCCGAAGTAAGCAGAATCATCGAGATCGCTCTTTTCGAGCTACTTAATGCCAGAAACACGTTTTCTGGTGTATTCACCACTCCACAGTACGTTTGACATGCAGAACCGGAGATATCCTGGTTTCGGTCGGGTTTCAAGCTGAGATATGCTTTTCTACGATAATCTTGGTGAGACTTCTGTCAGAAGTATGCAGAATCTTCGAGAACGCTTTTTTCGAGCTACTTAATGCGAGAAACACGTTATCTGGTTGTTTTCACCACTCCACAGTGCGTTTGATATGCAGAACCGGCGACATCTTGATTTTCGTGACGTTTCTAGCTGAGATATGCATTTTCTGCGATAATATTGGTGAGACTTCATTCAGAAGTATGCAGAATCATCTAGATCGCTCTTGTCGAGCTATTTAATGCAAAAAAACAAGTTTCCCGGTGTTTTCAACATTCCACAGTGCGTTTGATATGCAGAACTGGCGATATCTTGATTTTCGTGGTGTTTCTAGCTGAGATATGCATTTTCTGCGATAATATTGGTGAGACTTCATTCAGAAGTATGCAGAATCATCTAGATCGCTCTTGTCGAGCTATTTAATGCAAAAAACAAGTTTCCCGGTGTTTTCAACATTCCACAGTGCGTTTGATATGCAGAACCGGCGATATCTTGATATTCGTGGTGTTTCCAGCTGCGATATGCATTTTCTGCGATAATAGTGGTGAGACTTCTGCCCGAAGTATGCTTAATCATCGTGATCGCTCGTTTCTAGCTATTTAATGCGAGAAACACGTTTTCTGGTGTTTTCACCGCTCCTCAGTGCGTTTGATATGCAGAACCGGCGACATCTTGGGTTTCGTCGGGGTTCAAGCTGAGATATGCATTTTCTGCGATAATATTGGTGAGACTTCAGTCAGAAGTATGCAGAATCATCTAGATCGCTCGTTTCTAGCTATTGAATGCGAGAAACACGTTATCTGGTGTTTTCACCACTCCACAGTGCGTTTGATATGCAGAACCGGCGACATCATGGCTGTCGTCGGGCATCAAGCTGAGATATGCATTTTCTGCGATAATCTTGGTGAGACATCAGTCAGAAGTATGCAGAATCATCGAGATCGCTCTTTTCGAGCTATTTAATGGAGAAACACGTTATCTGGTGTATTGACCACTCCACAGTGCGTTTGATATGCGGAACCGGCGCCATCTTGATTTTCGTGAGGTTTCAAGCTGAGATATGCATTTTCTGCGATAATATTGGTGAGTCTTCTGTCAGAAGTATGCAGAATCATCTAGATTGCACTTTTCGAGTTATTTAATGCGAGAAACACATTTTCTGGTGTATTCACCACTCCACAGAGCGTCTGATATGCAGAACTGGCGATATCTTGATATTCGTGGTGTTTCCAGCTGAGATATGCATTTTCTGCGATTATCATGGTGAGTCTTCTGTCAGCAGTATGCAGAATCATCTAGATTGCACTTTTCGAGCTATTTAATGCGAGAAACACGTTATCTGGTGTTTTCACCACTCCACGGTGCGTTTGATATGCAGAACCGGCGACATCTTGGCTTTCGTCGGGTTTCAAGCTGAGATATGCATTTTCTGCATTAATCTTGGTGAGACATCAGTCAGAAGTATGCAGAATCATCTAGATCGCTCGTTTCGAGCTGCTTAATGCGAGAAACACGTTTTCTGGTGTTTTCACCGCTCCTCAGTGCGTTTGATATGCAGAACCGGCGACATCTTGGGTTTCGTCGGGGTTCAAGCTGAGATATGCATTTTCTGCGATAATATTGGTGAGACTTCAGTCAGAAGTATGCAGAATCATCTAGATCGCTCGTTTCTAGCTATTGAATGCGAGAAACACGTTATCTGGTGTTTTCACCACTCCACAGTGCGTTTGATATGCAGAACCGGCGACATCATGGCTGTCGTCGGGCATCAAGCTGAGATATGCATTTTCTGCGATAATCTTGGTGAGACATCAGTCAGAAGTATGCAGAATCATCGAGATCGCTCTTTTCGAGCTATTTAATGGAGAAACACGTTATCTGGTGTATTGACCACTCCACAGTGCGTTTGATATGCGGAACCGGCGCCATCTTGATTTTCGTGAGGTTTCAAGCTGAGATATGCATTTTCTGCGATAATATTGGTGAGAGTTCAGTCAGAAGTATGCAGGATCATCTAGATCGCTCGTTTCTAGCTATTTAATGCGAGAAACACGTTATCTGGTGTTTTCACCACTCCACAGTGCGTTTAATATGCAGAACCGGCGATATCTTGATTTTCGTGGTGTTTCCAGCTGAGATATGCATTTTCTGCGATAATCTTGGTGAGACTTCTGTCCGAAGTATGCAGAATCATCGAGATCGCTCTTTTCGAGCTATTTAATGCGAGAAACACGTTTCCTGGTGTATTCATCACTCCACAGAGCGTTTGATATGCAGAACCGGCGATATCTTGATATTCGTGGTGTTTCCAGCTGAGATATGCATTTTCTGCGATAATCTTGGTGAGTCTTCTGTCAGAAGTATGCAGAATCATCTAGATTGCACTTTTCGAGCTATTTAATGCGAGCTGCACGTTATGTGGTGTTTTGGCCACTCCACAGTGCGTTTGATATGCAGAACCGGAGATATCTTGGTTTCGGTCGGGTTTCAAGCTGAGATATGCATTTTCTACGATAATCTTGGAGAGAATCTGTCAGAAGTATGCAGAATCTTCGAGGACGCTCTTTTCGAGCTATTTAATGCGAGAAACACGTTTTTGGGGGTTTTCACTACTCCACAGTTCTTTGAATATGCAGAACAGGAGATATCTTGGTTTGCGTGGGGTTTCAAGCAGAGATATGCATTTTCTGCGATAACCTTGGTGAGACTTCTGTTAGAAGTATGCAGAATCATCGAGATCGCTCTTTTCGAGCTATTTAATGGAGAAACACGTTATCTGGTGTATTGACCACTCCACAGTGCGTTTGATATGCGGATCCGGCGCCATCTTGATTTTCGTGAGGTTTCAAGCTGAGATATGCATTCTCTGCGGTAATCTTGATGAGACATCAGTCAGAAGTATGCAGAATCATCGAGATCGCTCTTTTCGAGCTATTTAATGGAGAAACACGTTATCTGGTGTATTGACCACTCCACAGTGCGTTTGATATGCGGAACCGGCGCCATCTTGATTTTCGTGAGGTTTCAAGCTGAGATATGCATTTTCTGCGATAATATTGGTGGGAGTTCAGTCAGAAGTATGCAGGATCATCTAGATCGCTCGGTTCGAGCTATTTAATGCGAGAAACACGTTGTCTGGTTGTTTTCACCACTCCACGGTGCGTTTGATATGCAGAACCGGCGATATCTTGATTTTCGTGGTGTTTCCAGCTGAGATATGCATTTTCTTCGATAATCTTGGTGAGTCTTCTGTCAGCAGTATGCAGAATCATCGAGATCGCTCTTTTCGAGCTATTTAATGGAGAAACACGTTATCTGGTGTATTGACCACTCCACAGTGCGTTTGATATGCGGAACCGGCGCCATCTTGATTTTCGTGAGGCTTCAAGCTGAGATATGAATTTTCTGCGATAATCTTGATGAGCCATCAGTCAGAAGTATGCAGGATCATCTAGATCGCTCGTTTCGAGCTATTTAATGCGAGAAACACGTTTTCTGGTGTTTTCACCACTCCACAGTACGTTTGACATGCAGAACCGGCGATGTTTGGTTTTCGTCGGGTTTCAAGCTGAGATATGCATTTTCTACGATAATCTTGGTGAGACTTCTGTCCGAAGTAAGCAGAATCATCGAGATCGCTCTTTTCGAGCTACTTAATGCGAGAAACACGTTTTCTGGTGTATTCACCAATCCACAGTACGTTTGACATGCAGAACCGGAGATATCCTTGTTTCGGTCGGGTTTCAAGCTGAGATATGCTTTTCAACGATAATCTTGGTGAGACTTCTGTCAGAAGTATGCAGAATCTTCGAGAACGCTTTTTTCGAGCTACTTAATGCGAGAAACACGTTATCTGGTTGTTTTCACCACTCCACAGTGCGTTTGATATGCAGAACCGGCGACATCTTGATTTTCGTGACGTTGATAGCTGAGATATGCATTTTCTGCGATAATATTGGTGAGACTTCATTCAGAAGTATGCAGAATCATCTAGATCGCTCTTGTCGAGCTATTTAATGCAAAAAAACAAGTTTCCCGGTGTTTTCAACATTCCACAGTGCGTTTGATATGCAGAACTGGCGATATCTTGATTTTCGTGGTGTTTCTAGCTGAGATATGCATTTTCTGCGATAATATTGGTGAGACTTCATTCAGAAGTATGCAGAATCATCTAGATCGCTCTTGTCGAGCTATTTAATGCAAAAAAACAAGTTTCCCGGTGTTTTCAACATTCCACAGTGCGTTTGATATGCAGAACCGGCGATATCTTGATATTCGTGGTGTTTCCAGCTGCGATATGCATTTTCTGCGATAATAGTGGTGAGACTTCTGCCCGAAGTATGCTTAATCATCGTGATCGCTCGTTTCTAGTTATTTAATGCGAGAAACACGTTTTCTGGTGTTTTCACCACTCCACAGTGCGTTTGATATGCAGAACCGGCGACATCAGGGCTGTCGTCGGGCATCAAGCTGAGATATGCATTTTCTGCGATAATCTTGGTGAGACATCAGTCAGAAGTATGCAGAATCATCGAGATCGCTCTTTTCGAGCTATTTAATGGAGAAACACGTTATCTGGTGTATTGACCACTCCACAGTGCGTTTGATATGCGGAACCGGCGCCATCTTGATTTTCGTGAGGTTTCAAGCTGAGATAGGCATTTTCTGCGATAATATTGGTGAGAGTTCAGTCAGAAGTATGCAGGATCATCTAGATCGCTCGTTTCGAGCTATTTAATGCGAGAAACACGTTGTCTGGTTGTTTTCACCACTCCACGGTGCGTTTGATATGCAGAACCGGCGACATCTTGGGTTTCGTCGGGGTTCGAGCTGAGAAATGCATTTTCTGCGATAATATTGGTGAGTCTTCTGTCAGAAGTATGCAGAATCATCTAGATTGCACTTTTCGAGTTATTTAATGCGAGAAACACATTTTCTGGTGTATTCACCACTCCACAGAGCGTCTGATATGCAGAACTGGCGATATCTTGATATTCGTGGTGTTTCCAGCTGAGATATGCATTTTCTGCGATTATCATGGTGAGTCTTCTGTCAGCAGTATGCAGAATCATCTAGATTGCACTTTTCGAGCTATTTAATGCGAGAAACACGTTATCTGGTGTTTTCACCACTCCACGGTGCGTTTGATATGCAGAACCGGCGACATCTTGGCTTTCGTCGGGTTTCAAGCTGAGATATGCATTTTCTGCATTAATCTTGGTGAGACATCAGTCAGAAGTTTGCAGAATCATCTAGATCGCTCGTTTCGAGCTGCTTAATGCGAGAAACACGTTTTCTGGTGTTTTCACCGCTCCTCAGTGCGTTTGATATGCAGAACCGGCGACATCTTGGGTTTCGTCGGGGTTCAAGCTGAGATATGCATTTTCTGCGATAATATTGGTGAGACTTCAGTCAGAAGGATGCAGAATCATCTAGATCGCTCGTTTCTAGCTATTGAATGCGAGAAACACGTTATCTGGTGTTTTCACCACTCCACAGTGCGTTTGATATGCAGAACCGGCGACATCATGGCTGTCGTCGGGCATCAAGCTGAGATATGCATTTTCTGCGATAATCTTGGTGAGACATCAGTCAGAAGTATGCAGAATCATCGAGATCGCTCTTTTCGAGCTATTTAATGGAGAAACACGTTATCTGGTGTATTGACCACTCCACAGTGCGTTTGATATGCGGAACCGGCGCCATCTTGATTTTCGTGAGGTTTCAAGCTGAGATATGCATTTTCTGCGATAATATTGGTGAGAGTTCAGTCAGAAGTATGCAGGATCATCTAGATCGCTCGTTTCTAGCTATTTAATGCGAGAAACACGTTATCTGGTGTTTTCACCACTCCACAGTGCGTTTAATATGCAGAACCGGCGATATCTTGATTTTCGTGGTGTTTCCAGCTGAGATATGCATTTTCTGCGATAATCTTGGTGAGACTTCTGTCCGAAGTATGCAGAATCATCGAGATCGCTCTTTTCGAGCTATTTAATGCGAGAAACACGTTTCCTGGTGCATTCATCACTCCACAGAGCGTTTGATATGCAGAACCGGCGATATCTTGATATTCGTGGTGTTTCCAGCTGAGATATGCATTTTCTGCGATAATCTTGGTGAGTCTTCTGTCAGAAGTATGCAGAATCATCTAGATTGCACTTTTCGAGCTATTTAATGCGAGAAACACGTTATCTGGTGTTTTCACCACTCCACAGTGCGTTTGATATGCAGAACCAGCGACATCTTGGCTTTCGTCGGGTTTCAAGCTGAGATATGCATTTTCTGCATTAATCTTGGTGAGACATCAGTCAGAAGTATGCAGAATCATCTAGATCGCTCGTTTCGAGCTGCTTAATGCGAGAAACACGTTTTCTGGTGTTTTCACCGCTCCTCAGTGCGTTTGATATGCAGAACCGGCGACATCTTGGGTTTCGTCGGGGTTCAAGCTGAGATATGCATTTTCTGCGATAATATTGGTGAGACTTCAGTCAGAAGTATGCAGAATCATCTAGATCGCTCGTATCTAGCTATTGAATGCGAGAAACACGTTATCTGGTGTTTTCACCACTCCACAGTGCGTTTGATATGCAGAACCGGCGACATCATGGCTGTCGTCGGGCATCAAGCTGAGATATGCATTTTCTGCGGTAATCTTGATGAGACATCAGTCAGAAGTATGCAGAATCATCGAGATCGCTCTTTTCGAGCTATTTAATGGAGAAACACGTTATCTGGTGTATTGACCACTCCACAGTGCGTTTGATATGCGGAACCGGCGCCAGCTTGATTTTCGTGATATTTCAAGCTGAGATATGCATTTTCTGCGATAATATTGGTGAGAGTTCAGTCAGAAGTATGCAGGATCATCTAGATCGCTCGTTTCGAGCTATTTAATTCGAGAAACACGTTATCTGGTGTTTTCACCACTCCACAGTGCGTTTGATATGCAGAACCGGCGACATCATGGCTGTCGTCGGGCATCAAGCTGAGATATGCATTTTCTGCGGTAATCTTGATGAGACATCAGTCAGAAGTATGCAGAATCATCGAGATCGCTCTTTTCGAGCTATTTAATGGAGAAACACGTTATCTGGGGTATTGACCACTCCACAGTGCGTTTGATATGCGGAACCGGCGCCAGCTTGATTTTCGTGATATTTCAAGCTGAGATATGCATTTTCTGCGATAATATTGGTGAGAGTTCAGTCAGAAGTATGCAGGATCATCTAGATCGCGCGTTTCGAGCTATTTAATGCGAGAAACACGTTTTCTGGTGTTTTCACCACTCCACAGTACGTTTGACATGCAGAACCGGCGATGTTTGGTTTTCGTCGGGTTTCAAGCTGAGATATGCATTTTCTACGATAATCTTGGTGAGACTTCTGTCCGAAGTAAGTAGAATCATCGAGATCGCTCTTTTCGAGCTACTTAATGCGAGAAACACGTTTTCTGGTGTATTCACCACTCCACAGTACGTTTGACATGCAGAACCGGAGATATCCTGGTTTCGGTCGGGTTTCAAGCTGAGATATGCTTTTCTACGATAATCTTGGTGAGACTTCTGTCAGAAGTATGCAGAATCTTCGAGAACGCTTTTTTCGAGCTACTTAATGCGAGAAACACGTTATCTGGTTGTTTTCACCACTCCACAGTGCGTTTGATATGCAGAACCGGCGACATCTTGATTTTCGTGACGTTTCTAGCTGAGATATGCATTTTCTGCGATAATATTGGTGAGAGTTCAGTCAGAAGTATGCAGGATCATCTAGATCGCTCGTTTCGAGCTATTTAATGCGAGAAACACGTTGTCTGGTTGTTTTCACCACTCCACGGTGCGTTTGATATGCAGAACCGGCGACATCTTGATTTTCGTGACGTTTCTAGCTGAGATATGCATTTTCTGCGATAATATTGGTGAGACTTCAGTCAGAAGTATGCAGAATCATCTAGATCGTTCGTTTCGAGCTATTTAATGCGAAAAAACAAGTTTTCTGGTGTTTTGACCACTCCACAGTGCGTTTGATATGTAGAGCCGCCGATAACTTGGTTTTCGTGGGGTTTCCAGCTGAAATATGCATTTTCTGCGGTAATCTTGATGAGACATCAGTCAGAAGTATGCAGAATCATCGAGATCGCTCTTTTCGAGCTATTTAATGGAGAAACACGTTATCTGGTGTATTGACCACTCCACAGTGCGTTTGATATGCGGAACCGGCGCCAGCTTGATTTTCGTGATATTTCAAGCTGAGATATGCATTTTCTGCGATAATATTGGTGAGAGTTCAGTCAGAAGTATGCAGGATCATCTAGATCGCTCGTTTCGAGCTATTTAATGCGAGAAACACGTTTTCTGGTGTTTTCACCACTCCACAGTACGTTTGACATGCAGAACCGGCGATGTTTGGTTTTCGTCGGGTTTCAAGCTGAGATATGCATTTTCTACGATAATCTTGGTGAGACTTCTGTCCGAAGTAAGTAGAATCATCGAGATCGCTCTTTTCGAGCTACTTAATGCGAGAAACACGTTATCTGGTTGTTTTCACCACTCCACAGTGCGTTTGATATGCAGAACCGGCGACATCTTGATTTTCGTGACGTTTCTAGCTGAGATATGCATTTTCTGCGATAATATTGGTGAGAGTTCAGTCAGAAGTATGCAGGATCATCTAGATCGCTCGTTTCGAGCTATTTAATGCGAGAAACACGTTGTCTGGTTGTTTTCACCACTCCACGGTGCGTTTGATATGCAGAACCGGCGACATCTTGATTTTCGTGACGTTTCTAGCTGAGATATGCATTTTCTGCGATAATATTGTTGAGACTTCAGTCAGAAGTATGCAGAATCATCTAGATCGTTCGTTTCGAGCTATTTAATGCGAAAAAACAAGTTTTCTGGTGTTTTGACCACTCCACAGTGCGTTTGATATGTAGAGCCGCCGATAACTTGGTTTTCGTGGGGTTTCCAGCTGAAATATGCATTTTCTGCGATAATCTTTGTGTTTCATCAATGAGAAGTATGCAGAATCATCCAGAACGCTCTTCTCGAGCTAGTTAATGCGAGTAACACGTTTTCTGGTGTTTTCACCACTCCACAGTGCGTCTTATATGCAGAACCGACGATATCTTGGTTTTCGTGGGGTTTCCAGCTGAGATATGCATTTTCTGCGATTATCTAGGTGAGCCTTCTGTCAGAAGTATGCAGAATCATCTAGATCGCTCTTTTCGAGCTATTTAATGCGAGAAACACGTTATCTGGTGTTTTCACCACCCCACAGTGCGTTTGATATGCAGAACAGGCGACATCTTGATTTTCGTGATGTTTCTAGCTGAGATATGCATTTTCTGCTATAATCTTGGTGAGATATCAGTCAGAAGTATGCAGAATCTTCGAGAACGCTCTTTTCGAGCTACTTAATGCGAGAAACACGTTTTCTGGTGTATTCACGACTCCACAGTACGTTTGACATGCAGAACCGGAGATATCCTGGTTTCGGTCGGGTTTCAAGCTGAGATATGCTTTTCTACGATAATCTTGGTGAGACTTCTGTCAGAAGTATGCAGAATCTTCGAGAACTCTCTTTTCGAGCTACTTAATGCGAGAAACACGTTTTCTGGTGTTTTCACCACTCCACTGTGCGTTTGATATGCAGAACCAGCGTCATCTTGATTTTCGTGGTGTTTCCAGCTGAGATATGCATTTTCTGCGATAATCTTGGTGAGTCTTCTGTCAGCAGTATGCAGAATCATCGAGATCGCTCTATTCGAGCTATTTAATGCGAGAAACACGTTATCTGGTTGTTTTCACCACTCCGCAGTGCGTTTGATATGCAGAACCGGCGACATCTTGATTTTCGTGACGTTTCTAGCTGAGATATGCATTTTCTGCGATAATATTGGTGAGACTTCAGTCAGAAGTATGCAGAATCATCTAGATCGTTCGTTTCGAGCTATTTAATGCGAAAAAACAAGTTTTCTGGTGTTTTGACCACTCCACAGTGCGTTTGATATGTAGAGCCGCCGATAACTTGGTTTTCGTGGGGTTTCCAACTGAAATATGCATTTTCTGCGATAATCTTTGTGTTTCATCAATGAGAAGTATGCAGAATCATCCAGAACGCTCTTTTCGAGCTATTTAATGCGAGAAACACGTTATCTGGTGTTTTCACCACTCCACAGTGCGTTTGATATGCAGAACCGGCGACATCATGGCTGTCGTCGGGCATCAAGCTGAGATATGCATTTTCTGCGATAATCGTGGTGAGACTTCATTCAGAAGTATGCAGAATCATCTAGATCGCTCTTGTCGAGCTATTTAATGCAAAAAAACAAGTTTCCCGGTGTTTTCAACATTCCACAGTGCGTTTGATATGCAGAACTGGCGATATCTTGATTTTCGTGCTGTTTCCAGTTGAGATATGCATTTTCTGCGATAATCTTAGTGAGCCTTCTGTCAGAAGTATGCAGAATCATCTAGATTGCACTTTTCGAGCCATTTAATGCGAGAAACACGTTTTCTGGTGTATTCACCACTCCACAGAGCGTTTGATATGCAGAACCGGCGATATCTTGATATTCGTGGTGTTTCCAGCTGAGATATGCATTTTCTGCGATAATAGTGGTGATACATCAGTCAGAAGTATGCAGAATCTTCGAGAACGCTCTTTTCGAGCTTCTTAATGCGAGAAACACGTTTTCTGGTGTATTCACCACTCCACAGTACGTTTGACATGCAGAACCGAAGATATCTTGGTTTCGGTCGGGTTTCAAGCTGAGATATGCTTTTCTACGATAATCTTGGTGAGACTTCTGTCAGAAGTATGCAGAATCTTCGAGAACTCACTTTTCGAGCTACTTAATGCTAGAAACACGTTTTCTGGTGTTTTCACCACTCCACTGTGCGTTTGATATGCAGAACCAGCGTCATCTTGATTTTCGTGGTGTTTCCAGCTGAGATATGCATTTTCTGCGATAATCTTGGTGAGTCTTCTGTCAGCAGTATGCAGAATCATCGAGATCGCTCTATTCGAGCTATTTAATGCGAGAAACACGTTATCTGGTTGTTTTCACCACTCCACAGTGCGTTTGATATGCAGAACCGGCGACATCTTGATTTTCGTGACGTTTCTAGCTGAGATATGCATTTTCTGCGATAATATTGGTGAGACTTCAGTCAGAAGTATGCAGAATCATCTAGATCGTTCGTTTCGAGCTATTTAATGCGAAAAAACAAGTTTTCTGGTGTTTTGACCACTCCACAGTGCGTTTGATATGTAGAGCCGCCGATAACTTGGTTTTCGTGGGGTTTCCAGCTGAAATATGCATTTTCTGCGATAATCTTTGTGTTTCATCAATGAGAAGTATGCAGAATCATCCAGAACGCTCTTTTCGAGCTAGTTAATGCGAGTAACACGTTTTCTGGTGTTTTCACCACTCCACAGTGCGTCTGATATGCAGAACCGACGATATCTTGGTTTTCGTGGGGTTTCCAGCTGAGATATGCATTTTCTGCGATTATCTAGGTGAGCCTTCTGTCAGAAGTATGCAGAATCATCTAGATCGCTCTTTTCGAGCTATTTAATGCGAGAAACACGTTATCTGGTGTTTTCACCACCCCACAGTGCGTTTGATATGCAGAACAGGCGACATCTTGATTTTCGTGATGTTTCTAGCTGAGATATGCATTTTCTGCTATAATCTTGGTGAGATATCAGTCAGAAGTATGCAGAATCTTCGAGAACGCTCTTTTCGAGCTACTTAATGCGAGTAACACGTTTTCTGGTGTATTCACGACTCCACAGTACGTTTGACATGCAGAACCGGAGATATCCTGGTTTCGGTCGGGTTTCAAGCTGAGATATGCTTTTCTACGATAATCTTGGTGAGACTTCTGTCAGAAGTATGCAGAATCTTCGAGAACTCTCTTTTCGAGCTACTTAATGCGAGAAACACGTTTTCTGGTGTTTTCACCACTCCACTGTGCGTTTGATATGCAGAACCAGCGTCATCTTGATTTTCGTGGTGTTTCCAGCTGAGATATGCATTTTCTGCGATAATCTTGGTGAGTCTTCTGTCAGCAGTATGCAGAATCATCGAGATCGCTCTATTCGAGCTATTTAATGCGAGAAACACGTTATCTGGTTGTTTTCACCACTCCGCAGTGCGTTTGATATGCAGAACCGGCGACATCTTGATTTTCGTGACGTTTCTAGCTGAGATATGCATTTTCTGCGATAATATTGGTGAGACTTCAGTCAGAAGTATGCAGAATCGTCTAGATCGTTCGTTTCGAGCTATTTAATGCGAAAAAACAAGTTTTCTGGTGTTTTGACCACTCCACAGTGCGTTTGATATGTAGAGCCGCCGATAACTTGGTTTTCGTGGGGTTTCCAACTGAAATATGCATTTTCTGCGATAATCTTTGTGTTTCATCAATGAGAAGTATGCAGAATCATCCAGAACGCTCTTTTCGAGCTATTTAATGCGAGAAACACGTTATCTGGTGTTTTCACCACTCCACAGTGCGTTTGATATGCAGAACCGGCGACATCATGGCTGTCGTCGGGCATCAAGATGAGATATGCATTTTCTGCGATAATCGTGGTGAGACTTCATTCAGAAGTATGCAGAATCATCTAGATCGCTCTTGTCGAGCTATTTAATGCAAAAAAACAAGTTTCCCGGTGTTTTCAACATTCCACAGTGCGTTTGATATGCAGAACTGGCGATATCTTGATTTTCGTGCTGTTTCCAGTTGAGATATGCATTTTCTGCGATAATCTTAGTGAGCCTTCTGTCAGAAGTATGCAGAATCATCTAGATTGCACTTTTCGAGCCATTTAATGCGAGAAACACGTTTTCTGGTGTATTCACCACTCCACAGAGCGTTTGATATGCAGAACCGGCGATATCTTGATATTCGTGGTGTTTCCAGCTGAGATATGCATTTTCTGCGATAATAGTGGTGATACATCAGTCAGAAGTATGCAGAATCTTCGAGAACGCTCTTTTCGAGCTTCTTAATGCGAGAAACACGTTTTCTGGTGTATTCACCACTCCACAGTACGTTTGACATGCAGAACCGAAGATATCTTGGTTTCGGTCGGGTTTCAAGCTGAGATATGCTTTTCTACGATAATCTTGGTGAGACTTCTGTCAGAAGTATGCAGAATCTTCGAGAACTCACTTTTCGAGCTACTTAATGCTAGAAACACGTTTTCTGGTGTTTTCACCACTCCACTGTGCGTTTGATATGCAGAACCAGCGTCATCTTGATTTTCGTGGTGTTTCCAGCTGAGATATGCATTTTCTGCGATAATCTTGGTGAGTCTTCTGTCAGCAGTATGCAGAATCATCGAGATCGCTCTATTCGAGCTATTTAATGCGAGAAACACGTTATCTGGTTGTTTTCACCACTCCACAGTGCGTTTGATATGCAGAACCGGCGACATCTTGATTTTCGTGACGTTTCTAGCTGAGATATGCATTTTCTGCGATAATATTGGTGAGACTTCAGTCAGAAGTATGCAGAATCATCTAGATCGTTCGTTTCGAGCTATTTAATGCGAAAAAACAAGTTCTCTGGTGTTTTGACCACTCCACAGTGCGTTTGATATGTAGAGCCGCCGATAACTTGGTTTTCGTGGGGTTTCCAACTGAAATATGCATTTTCTGCGATAATCTTTGTGTTTCATCAATGAGAAGTATGCAGAATCATCCAGAACGCTCTTTTCGAGCTATTTAATGCGGGAAACACGTTATCTGGTGTTTTCACCACTCCACAGTGCGTTTGATATGCAGAACCGGCGACATCATGGCTGTCGTCGGGCATCAAGCTGAGATATGCATTTTCTGCGATAATCTTTGTGTTTCATCAATGAGAAGTATGCAGAACCATCCAGAACGCACTTTTCGAGCTAGTTAATGCGAGTAACACGTTTTCTGGTGTTTTCACCACTCCACAGTGCGTCTGATATGCAGAACCGGCGATATCTTGGTTTTCGTGGGGTTTCCAGCTGAGATATGCATTTTCTGCGATAATCTTGGTGAGACTCCTGTCCGAAGAATGCTTAATCATCGAGATCGCTCGTTTCGAGCTATTTAATGCGAGAAACACGTTATCTGGTATTTTCACCACTCCACAGTACGTTTGACATGCAGAACCGAAGATATCTTGGTTTCGGTCGGGTTTCAATCTGAGACATGCATTTTCTGCGATAATCTTGGTGATTCTTCTGTCAGAAGTATGCAGGAGCATCGAGTACGCTCTTTTCGAGCTGTTTAATGCGAGAAACACGTTATCTGGTGTTTTCGCCACTCCACAGTGCGTTTGACATGCAGAACCGCAGATATCTTGGTTACGCTCGGGATTCAAGCTGAGATATGCATTTTCTGCGATAATCTTGGTGAGACTTCAGTCAGAAGTATGCAGAATCGTCTAGATCGCTGTTGTCGAGCTATTTAACGCGAGAAACACGTTATATGGTGTTTTCACCACTCCACAGTGCGTTTGATATGCAGAACCGGCGACATCTTGGCTTTAGTCGGGGTTCAAACT
This sequence comes from Anthophora plumipes, assembly GCA_951804975.1. Lineage (NCBI taxonomy): Eukaryota > Metazoa > Arthropoda > Insecta > Hymenoptera > Apidae > Anthophora > Anthophora plumipes. Next base: position 112,801 of record CATORF010000691.1, read on the forward strand.
GAGATATGAATTTTTTGCGATAATATTGGTGAGACTTCAGTCAGAAGTATGCAGAATCATCTAGATCGCTCGTTTCGTGCTAATTAATGCGGCAAACACGTTATCTGGTGCTTTCAGCACTCCACAGTGCGTTTGATATGAAGAACCAGCGATATCTTGGATTTCGTGGGGTTTCAAGCTGAGATATGCATTTTTTACGATAATCTTGGTGAGACTTCTGCCCGAAGTATGCTTAATCATCGTGATCGCTCGTTTCTAGCTATTTAATGCGAGAAACACGTTATCTGGTGTTTTCACCACTCCACAGTGCGTTTGATATGCAGAACCGGCGACATCATGGCTGTCGTCGGGCATCAAGCTGAGATATGCATTTTCTGCGATAATCTTGGTGAGACATCAGTCAGAAGTTTGCAGAATCATCGATATCGCTCTTTTCGAGCTATTTAATGGAGAAACACGTTATCTGGTGTATTGTCCACTCCACAGTGCGTTTGATATGCGGAACCGGCGCCATCTTGATTTTCGTGAGGTTTCAAGCTGAGATATGCATTTTCTGCGATAATATTGGTGAGAGTTCAGTCAGAAGTATGCAGGATCATCTAGATCGCTCGTTTCGAGCTATTTAATGCGAGAAACACGTTGTCTGGTTGTTTTCACCACTCCACTGTGCGTTTGATATGCAGAACCAGCGTCATCTTGATTTTCGTGGTGTTTCCAGCTGAGATATGCATTTTCTGCGATAATCTTGGTGAGTCTTCTGTCAGCAGTATGCAGAATCATCGAGATCGCTCTTGTCGAGCTATTTAATGCAAAAAAACAAGTTTCCCGGTGTTTTCAACATTCCACAGTGCGTTTGATATGCAGAACTGGCGATATCTTGATTTTCGTGGTGTTTCCAGCTGAGATATGCATTTTCTGCGATAATCTTGGTGAGTCTTCTGTCAGAAGGATGCAGAATCATCTAGATTGCACTTTTCGAGCCATTTAATGCGAGAAACACGTTTTCTGGTGTATTCACCACTCCACAGAGCGTTTGATATGCAGAACCGGCAATATCTTGATATTCGTGGTGTTTCCAGCTGAGATATGCATTTTCTGCGATAATAGTGGTGAGACATCAGTCAGAGGTATGCAGAATCTTCGAGAACGCTCTTTTCGAGCTACTTAATGCGAGAAACACGTTTTCTGGTGTATTCACCACTCCACAGTACGTTTGACATGCAGAACCGAAGATATCTTGGTTTCGGTCGGGTTTCAAGCTGAGACATGCATTTTCTGCGATAATCTTGGTGATTCTTCTGTCAGAAGTATGCAGGAGCATCGAGTACGCTCTTTTCGAGCTGTTTAATGCGAGAAACACGTTATCTGGTGTTTTCGCCACTCCACAGTGCGTTTGACATGCAGAACCGCAGATATCTTGGTTACGCTCGGGATTCAAGCTGAGATATGCATTTTCTGCGATAATCTTGGTGAGACTTCAGTCAGAAGTATGCAGAATCGTCTAGATCGCTGTTGTCGAGCTATTTAACGCGAGAAACACGTTATATGGTGTTTTCACCACTCCACAGTGCGTTTGATATGCAGAACCGGCGACATCTTGGCTTTAGTCGGGGTTCAAACTGAGATATGAATTTTTTGCGATAATATTGGTGAGACTTCAGTCAGAAGTATGCAGAATCATCTAGATCGCTCGTTTCGTGCTAATTAATGCGGCAAACACGTTATCTGGTGCTTTCAGCACTCCACAGTGCGTTTGATATGCAGAACCAGCGATATCTTGGATTTCGTGGGGTTTCAAGCTGAGATATGCGTTTTTTACGATAATCATGGTGAGACTCCTGTCCGAAGAATGCTTAATCATCGAGATCGCTCGTTTCGAGCTATTTAATGCGAGAAACACGTTATCTGGTGTTTTCACCACTCCACAGTGCCTATGATATGCAGAACCGGCGATATCTTGGTTTTCGTGGGGTTTCAATCTGAGATATGCATTTTCTGCGATAATCTTGGTGAGACATCAGTCAGAAGTATGCAGAATCATCGAGATCGCTCTTTTCGAGCTATTTAATGGAGAAACACGTTATCTCGTGTATTGACCACTCCACAGTGCGTTTGATATGCGGAACCGGCGCACATCTTGATTTTCGTGAGGTTTCAAGGTGAGATATGCATTTTCTGCGATTATCTTGGTGAGACTTCTGTCAGAAGTATGCAGAATCATCGAGATCGCTCTTTTCGAGCTACTTAATTCGAGAAACACGTTATCTGGTGTTTTCGCCACTCCACAGTGCGTTTGACATGCAGAACCGCAGATATCTTGGTTACGTTCGGGATTCAAGCTGAGATATGCATTTTCTGCGATAATCTTGGTGAGACTTCAGTCAGAAGTATGCAGAATCGTCTAGATCGCTCTTGTCGAGCTATTTAACGCGAGAAACACGTTATATGGTGTTTTCACCACTCCACAGTGCGTTTGATATGCAGAACCGGCGACATCTTGGCTTTAGTCGGGGTTCAAACTGAGATATGCATTTTTTGCGATAATATTGGTGAGACTTCAGTCAGAAGTATGCAGAATCATCTAGATCGCTCGTTTCGTGCTAATTAATGCGGCAAACACGTTATCTGGTGCTTTCAGCACTCCACAGTGCGTTTGATATGCAGAACCAGCGATATCTTGGATTTCGTGGGGTTTCAAGCTGAGATATGCGTTTTTTACGATAATCATGGTGAGACTCCTGTCCGAAGAATGCTTAATCATCGAGATCGCTCGTTTCGAGCTATTTAATGCGAGAAACACGTTATCTGGTGTTTTCACCACTCCACAGTGCCTATGATATGCAGAACCGGCGATATCTTGGTTTTCGTGGGGTTTCAATCTGAGATATGCATTTTCTGCGATAATCTTGGTGAGACATCAGTCAGAAGTATGCAGAATCATCGAGATCGCTCTTTTCGAGCTATTTAATGGAGAAACACGTTATCTCGTGTATTGACCACTCCACAGTGCGTTTGATATGCGGAACCGGCGCACATCTTGATTTTCGTGAGGTTTCAAGGTGAGATATGCATTTTCTGCGATTATCTTGGTGAGACTTCTGTCAGAAGTATGCAGAATCATCGAGATCGCTCTTTTCGAGCTACTTAATTCGAGAAACACGTTATCTGGTGTTTTCGCCACTCCACAGTGCGTTTGACATGCAGAACCGCAGATATCTTGGTTACGTTCGGGATTCAAGCTGAGATATGCATTTTCTGCGATAATCTTGGTGAGACTTCAGTCAGAAGTATGCAGAATCGTCTAGATCGCTCTTGTCGAGCTATTTAACGCGAGAAACACGTTATATGGTGTTTTCACCACTCCACAGTGCGTTTGATATGCAGAACCGGCGACATCTTGGCTTTAGTCGGGGTTCAAACTGAGATATGCATTTTTTGCGATAATATTGGTGAGACTTCAGTCAGAAGTATGCAGAATCATCTAGATCGCTCGTTTCGTGCTAATTAATGCGGCAAACACGTTATCTGGTGCTTTCAGCACTCCACAGTGCGTTTGATATGAAGAACCAGCGATATCTTGGATTTCGTGGGGTTTCAAGCTGAGATATGCATTTTTACGATAATCTTGGTGAGACTTCTGCCCGAAGTATGCTTAATCATCGTGATCGCTCGTTTCTAGCTATTTAATGCGAGAAACACGTTATCTGGTGTTTTCACCACTCCACAGTGCGTTTGATATGCAGAACCGGCGACATCATGGCTGTCGTCGGGCATCAAGCTGAGATATGCATTTTCTGCGATAATCTTGGTGAGACATCAGTCAGAAGTTTGCAGAATCATCGATATCGCTCTTTTCGAGCTATTTAATGGAGAAACACGTTATCTGGTGTATTGTCCACTCCACAGTGCGTTTGATATGCGGAACCGGCGCCATCTTGATTTTCGTGAGGTTTCAAGCTGAGATATGCATTTTCTGCGATAATATTGGTGAGAGTTCAGTCAGAAGTATGCAGGATCATCTAGATCGCTCGTTTCGAGCTATTTAATGCGAGAAACACGTTGTCTGGTTGTTTTCACCACTCCACTGTGCGTTTGATATGCAGAACCAGCGTCATCTTGATTTTCGTGGTGTTTCCAGCTGAGATATGCATTTTCTGCGATAATCTTGGTGAGTCTTCTGTCAGCAGTATGCAGAATCAT